>JAYMSF010000767.1:0-14039 GCA_036897335.1 Silene vulgaris | reverse complement strand
GTTCTCTAAGCTTTAGAGAGCGCTGAGTTGAAGAATGCCTCTAAGGCGTTCTCTAAAGCTCATTTTAACAGTTCTCTAAGCTTATTTTTGTAGTAGTATCTCCTCCTTCAGTTCCTCGTCCTCCTCTTCTTACTTCTTCTCATTTCCCTTCTCAATCCTTGTCTCTTCTACTAAGACCGGCAAGCGACAAACAATTAGGTTTGATGACAAGGATTTCCTAAAGATAGGAAAACACTGAATTCAAATTCTATAACGAACTATTACCCAAGCTTAGGAAAAACCACAACATAAGAGGATCGTTCATTATTTGGTGCTTTTAAATACAATATCATTGCGAAGCAAGGGGACATCATCATTAGCAGCATATATCCCTTGCATCGCGAACCTCCTTCTCAACCATGAGGCTCCTTCAACACCTCGGCCATTCATTTTCACTCCATTTTTCCTCCCCTCGTTCACCAACAACCAATCGTGTGGACTTTAAAAAAAAAACTCATATATCAACAGTAAAGACATAGAAATACTTACAGAGCAACTCCGGTAATCTAAGGGTTAGGTTGCCGTCGTATTCAAAGCCGTCATCCAAATATAGTAACAATTTGTTAGGAGGAAGTTTGAACATTAGCCTAATCAAACAAACAGGCCCAATTAGTAGGAAACAATAGTAAAAAGAAGCTGAAGACTAAAATAAAATAAACAAAATGAGAAAGATGAATGAATTAGATCAGATAATTGGAACTGGATTTTTTTTTTTAAAAAAAACTACTGCCTTGAGCAGAATAACATGGACTCAATAATATTTATTGTTAATAGCTAACTGCAACAATTAACTTAACAAATGCAATAACCTACTTAATATAAGTGGTTGGTGAGTGAGGGTGGATCGGAACTCAGTACAAAGAACTCTCCACATCAATAAAACTAAATAATACAAAATTCCTGCTCCATTGAATTTGACTCCATCACAAATCCATGCCATCAACTAAGGCTTTACAGTATCTTAAAAATTTCTAAATACCTTTGTCATTCGTGATCCTTCGCGCTTTATTATTCTATCTCAGTTAAAAAATTGTCTAATAATCAAAATATAAATCAAGGCAAACTTCCTTCAGACCAACCTAATCTGAAAACTTCGTCGAGAACACCAACCAAACAATCGACCTCGATTGAAAATTTTATGGCCATAATCAATAGAGGAGAATGGTGTTTCACTTCTCAGAAATCCACCATGGACACTACTACTGGTTGTTGATCTCTTTTGAAGACAATAGTAAGGTGTTTGAGGAGAAGGTGTTTTGTAAAGGTTCCGTGATCAATTGACAAATATCGAAATAATCAAAGATTCAGTGATCAATTGTCAAGTACTCAAGTTACCCACTATACAGCTGAGTACATATCTAATTTATCACCTTTATACGACTATGCCAATCAACTAAACATACTACACCGTCATGAAACTACAACTATTGAATAAAAGAAAGGGAAATAACAGAATGAAAGATACCCCTCAGATATAATATAAATGGAAGTATTGAGTATATAGTTCATGTATCCTGTTTCGATCCTGCATAACACAACTACATATAAAAACATAGAAATCACCACTTTGTCTTCCATCTAATCTCCTGCAATCCTGGACACCCTGGCCAGATCAAATAGACTTCGAGTGAGATAGAATGATCATATCCTATTCAAAACCCAACTCATAAAACCTAAGCTAAACAAATAATCAAATAAATACATCTAATGATTTTCATAGCTCAACCTTCAGCTTGTGGTGTATCTTGTTCGCCCAGTCAAGGGAAAATTTCAAACCTACCATATACGTACAAGGTCAAGGATATGCCTGCTCATGGACACAATAACCCTCAAGGCAAGACCGTTTCCGAAACGTTTTGCCCCGAACTTTTGGAACATAGCTTTTTCAATATTATGAGATTCTTCCTGCAATTGCTTAGTTTTCGTTTTAGCTTTAGCTGAACAGAGACCCTCAACTGCTTGATCACATTCTTCAGGTGGCGCCGTGACGATTCCTTCTTTTTGAGAGGCAATTCCTTTTGTTCATTTTTGTTGTTACTATCCCGAAACTGAGGTTCACCTGTAGCTGCTGTTGATGAATAGCGCAAGCCTTGAAATATCCAATTGGCTCCCAAATATGACCCATGGAACGGGCGTTTAAACTGATCCGAAAGCTGAAATTCCACCAAAATCTTTCTGTAGAAGCCCCGCAGCAAAGAGAAGCTCTATCCCTTCTTTGGTTATCAAAGATGACTTCTTTTCTTTTCGTGAATCAGAATCAAGAGACGGTAAAGCCACTGACCAACCTGCCTTATCGTCTAATGTATCTGGTCCACCCTGAAAGCCGCCTTTTTTGGCTCATCAGTTAGTTTTTGATTTAGGGGCCTTCTTCTTGGCTTGTCTCCTTGGCATTGAGTCCGTCACCAAATGAAAAACAGAAACGCCCCAAACAATGCCAAACTCTGCACCAAGAAACTATCATATAGCTGTTAGACATGAATGATAATTCGATAAGAACTCATCTGTTTTGATACATGGAATATACATGGCTGGGAGATTGAATCGTTGGCTAATGGGTTAACACTTAACAGGATACCTGAGTGAACTTGACAAAGAGTTGAGCGAATTCCTTGCGGTCAGCATCATAGTTTAAGAAGTCGAACACGATTGGGGTAGCTATATAATCAGACATTAAATCAATTCTTGGCTAAGAACGATTTCAAGTAAGAGTAAAAAGAGGTAAAACAGCTCATTTGTTTACACTTAATATCAATGTATGGTGTTTACGGGTTTTCTGTTTTTTTTTGGGCTCGTTCTCCGTCCTCCATTGTTGAGCTTTTTTTCGACTTTGTTTTCAGCCAAATCTCACTCTCTCGTTTTTCCCTTCTTCACAGCCACACTTCTACCTTTTCCTTCCAACCTTTCATTCCCCTCTCTCCCTTTTCCCCTGCCAAATTCAATACATGAAATGTTCTATATCTTGAAAATAACACCTCTGGTAGGGAGCATTTCTAAGATGGCGAGTGCTCTTAGAAATTTTGGGCTATGCTGTTTGATAACCTGGGTATTTGGCCATTTGATGAATTTGATTTGAGATAATTCTGGGATCAACAAATTTGATGGTGTTATTTTCCTCCATTCAAGAGATTAATCGTCATTTCTTAATGTTGTAGAGTGATAGAGTTGCCACGATAGCCTTTGGGTATACAAATCCAAAATAGCAACAAAATGGCAGTGAGAAACTAACCGGCAAATCCACAACTATGCTTAGTAGAGAAATTCTGTTGACTCCAGTGCGGAGTTTGGCTAATTCTTTGAATGTACATCAATTGTTCTCTCTAGTTCCATAAGCTGACCCTGAAATTTGCAAAATTGTTTAATTAGATTTTTACTTCGCTCGAAGAGTGTATCACTGTATGTCTGTTTGTGCCTGGTTTACAAACCCGACAGTTTCCCATTGATGAGACGTGAACAACATGCCCTGACGACTGCACTAATAGTTTGGAAGTCTGATTGTATACACGATAGTTGCAATTAATATGTTACATAAATTTGGATTCGACCTGTCATGCTCTTGTTCCTTAGCTCACTTTTTATTTATTATTAAGCTTTTCCTTGTGGCTTGCCTCCCTTCCCCTCTCTTTCCCCTCCCTCCTTCTTTCCTTATCCCATTGGTAGCTCGATGGTTATATACTGAGCTCCCTTTACACTCTCTCCTCTACAAGGTCTTATTTAAGGGCTAACTAAATATCAATTCGCTATTCGTTAGAGAGGTCAAGCAAATTTGGAAAGCCAGGCTATAATGCATAGAAGTAGTAAATTTATAAGGATGATAGAGCCACAAATAGGTAGTAAACTGTCACATGGTAGGTCAGCACATTAGATTTTTGTTTGTGAGGGTTCAATACTACAAAATAGAGAATGACTTTAACCATCACAAAAGTATCAGCGCTACCAGTAACAAAGACATTTCTGATAGCATTGTATGCACAGCATAAAATTTGATGATTTTGCTGAGCAGCAGCTGCAAGAAGCATATTTATATTAGAATCATAGCCCCCAGTGTCAAAAGTAACGAAGTACACCTGAAAAAACTCACCACTCCCTAGTCCCTACCTCAGCAACCTTTGGCATGTAAATTCGAGGCTTGCACTGAGAGTTCCTTGCATCCCATATCCTACAAGTTCCACTACTGACCTGCATGGTATAAACTATAAAGTGGTAAACACAATGTTAAGATTCAAGATTACCTGCTTGAAATATAAGCTAATCCTTTCTTTACATACAACTTCACAAAAAGAATATTCTTATTAAAATAAGAGAGTTAGTCTATGATTTTATATACGGTCATCACCACCATGTTTATCTTTCTGTAGTGAGTGTTTTACCCTAGGTATAAGAAACACTTACGACAGTAGCTGGTATGCAGCACCAGTCTTGGGAGTAAATGCAATTGTAGTAACAACTCCAGTATGCCCCTTAGCCCCTGTAATATTAAAATGGAAGCACCACTGAACAACAAATAAAAATAAAATTCAATAACATGCCACAATTAGGCACATAGTTAAGGATACTAAAATTGAATAAGGGAGGCATACCACATGAATAACAAAGTCATTTGAAGCAGATGCCACCAAAGCATTGTTTGAGCTTACACCCAAGTCAGTGATGAAAGATCAATATTATCACTGTTTGCAACTTTGCACACTAATTTTTTTCACAAATCAACGGGCAAATAAATTTCATCGTGACCCCTCTAACAAATTATGTACCACCCACTTACCATAATCATCAATTTCTATGTCTTCATTCAAACCCCATCTCTAATCAAAGGAGAAGGTGTATAAGGTAGATGAAGTTAACAGTAAAATTATCCATGATGCATTATGATTATAGCCTTAAATACCCAAGAAAAAATTACAAGCACTCAAACAAAACAAACACAATAACCGGGTCCATATTCAATCGGGGCAATAACCATAACCCATTAAATTAACAAGCACAATACCATATTCATTTCTGAATTCTAACATATAGTAGGCTAGTAGCAAAACTTAAAACCAAAGAATTCAAGGGTATTAAGGTCATCGAACACCATATACCATAATTACTACCCATAAATTCAGCAGAAGTTTAATTCCATTTACAACACTAACTTCCAAACAGAAATTCCTATATGGTGACTTCACAAATATTTTAAGACAAGCTTATCAAACACTACACTCCCAAAATTATTACTAAGAAATTCAATACAAGGTTAACCCCATTTTTACAACATTAACTTAGTAATTTCTATAAAAGTAAACCCCAACAAGTCAGGATCCTCTCCATTAACTTAATAAATGGAGGACAAACACACAAACAAAGTTCTCACCTCCGCCTGGTCGTGAAATTCACCTTTATTGAAGGGAAAATAGCGGATTCGGATCTTTCGCGGCTAAAAATAAAGAATTCAATCTGAACTAAACAACAAACAACTAAATTAAACTGAAATAAACAACAAAGATGATATTCTCAATCGTTTGTAATAAAAAGGAGAAAATACCTGAAATTAATTTGAAATAAACAACAAAAATGGAATGTAAAAGCTCACCAAATCGAAACCATAATCTAGAAATGGCTAGCGGCAATTTGCAGAATTGAAGTGAAGTTAAGACGGCGAAAACCGGCACCAAACAGCCAACTAAGTAAGGAACGACGGAAAACAGTCAAACACCTGGTATGGGGGTGAAGACGATGAGGGTTTTAGAGTATGAATAGAATAAATAATGAAGGGAACGGAATGAATGAAGGGATTGAGAGGAGATGAATGATAGGGTTAGAGAGTATTGGGATGATTGAAGAGCAGAGATCAGGAAGGGAAAGCGGAAATGATAAAGATGAGCAAAGCAATAGGAACAGAAGTCCATCTGGGCCACACTAACAATCTGGGCCGCACCAACCTGAACAGAGAAACAACGCTGACCCACCCTTTTTTTTAACTGTTCATGTTACTATTCATTAGGAATAGTAAATATCCTTACCCACTTTTATATAAGGGGTAGATACATGTATTTGCAAGATTTATACGCCTTGTTCTAGCGCATTATCCAACAATACCTATGTCCTACCACTCCTGCCTCTCACTTTCTATCTCTGGCTTTCTATCTCTCCCTGTTGTCTTGTCTATCACCAAAAACACTCAACCCCAACATCATTCTATTAATAAAGAAAAGACCTACACAGCTGACGTGGCAGCATGATCATAAAGATAATTGAGTTTACAACTTTCTCAATCACTTGAGTAAAATAAGGGTAAAATCGTCATTTGATTTTCCAGCCCTAAAAATAAGTAAACTGAAAAAGTTATCTTCTCACCTACCAAAAGAGACTTAACGTTTCGAGATTCTGAACAGAAAAAATGATTTATTGCTCAGTTTCATAATACGAGTAGTCATAATACAAAGGATAGAGCTTTCTAAATTCCAAAGATTTTTTTTGGTAACATGTGAGCATTTTATTAGAAAAAAAACCATGAAGTTACATCATTAAATTCCTTACATATTCATCTTACTCTATTGACAACATATTCTATCAACGAGTGACTCCAATATGTTGCAACCATCTACTGTCATAGCTCTTTAGGCCCTGTTGAATACAACCTCGAATTCTCATTATCACCAATTGCTTGATCTCCTTTCCTAATCTGTCAGGCCTAGTTAACTGCAAGTCCAGTCTACACTTGTTTCTCTCCTGCCAAAGATAATACCAGTAGGCAAGTGTAGCCACTCTCCCCACTCGTCTCTGAATTGCACTGATATGTGGAGTATCAGTAGCCAACTTCATCTGCAGCCAAGCTTCAATGCACTGAAGCACCTGCTTACTATACTGGCATTCCTGAAATAGATGGGCATGTGTTTCCTGCCCTCCTTCACAGAGTATACATCTATCAGTATCACAGCTTCCATATTGAATCAGCTTTACTCTGGTGTTCAGAGCCTCCCTTTTGATGAGCCAACCAATAAAAGAATGTTTAGGCAGACACCAATTCTCCCAAACATCCTTATACCATGTTACAGGGGGGTGTGATCCCTGTATCCACCTGTATCCAGAGCTAACAGAATACCCATTTGGATTCTGCACCCAAATGCTATTCTGAAACCCAGCAGCTAACTTGTCCCTTACCTTGCAAATATTCCTCCAATTCCAATTTGCATCAGAGGGAGGAGTATAACTGTTCCAATCTGCACCTTTAATATACATATGATCTATCCAAAGAACCCATAGTCTATCAGCTTTTGTATAGATCCAGTTAACCAATTTCCCCACTGTTGCCACATTCCACACCCTGCCTCTTTGATCCCTAATCCTCCTTCCTCTTTACTACAGCAAACATTGTGCCAGGATATCAAGGGAGCTCTCTGATAATTAGCATCACCTTCCCATAAGTAATTCCTGCATATTGCTTCAATCCTCTTAATAATGCACTTAGGGAGCAGAAAAATAGAAGCCCAATAGTTATGTAAAGTATTCAGCACAGAATTTATGAGAGTCAGTCTGCCTGCATAACTGAGCTTTCTAGCACCCATTGCTCGTATCCTTGTCACAATTTTATCAACCAGAATCCTGCAATCCATGGATGTCAGCCTTCCTGCTTGGATAGGGATACCCAAATACTTAAAAGGCAGATATCCCCTCTTATAGCCAGACACTTGAATAATGTCTGCTTGTATCTCATCAGCCACTCCATTGAAGACCACCTCAGATTTACTATCATTCACTTTTAAGCCAGATGCAGCTGAAAAGGTAGACATTGCCCTCAACAGCAGCATAATGGACCTAACATTCCCCTTACAAAACATCAATAAATCATATGCTATTCTTAACCCAGCACACAATGGATGATACCTGAAATACTATTTTTGAGCAGCATAGTCCAATATCCTTGTTAAATACTCCATGCAGATTGTGAATAGGAGGGGAGACAAAGGATCCCCCTGCCTGAGCCCCCTTTTGCCTTTAAAGTATCCAAACTGCACACCATTCACATTCAGAGTAAATGAAGTAGATTTCACACAGCTCATCATCAACTCTCTAAATTTATCAGGGAACTTCAAAGCTATAAGCATCTGATCTACAAATTGCCATTCAATAGTATCATAAGCTTTTTGCAAGTCCAGTTTGAACATACATCTTGGAGACACATTCTTTCTTGTATAGTATCTCACTAGATCTTGACAGATGAGTATATTCTCCAATATACTCCTCCCTTGGACAAAAGCTCCTTGATTCCTACTAATAATATCAGGGAGAATCAGTGCCAACCTGTTGCAAATGATCTTAGAAATGGTTTTGTAAAGAACATTACAACAGGCTATAGGCCTATAATGAGTAACACTAGTAGGTCTATCAATCTTTGGAATCAAAGTTATGACAGTGGAATTTATTTGAGTAAGCAGTTTCCCAGTCTCAAAAAAATTAATGATTGCCCCTCCAACATCCTTACCAACAACATTCCAGGCATCCTTGAAAAATTGGCTTGTATAGCCATCAGGTCCTGGGGATTTATCTTTAGGAATACTGAAGAGGGATCTTTTAACTTCTTCCATTGTAACAGGTTTCTCTAAGATCTCCAGATGATTGGAAGTAAAGCACTTCCCCCTTCTCACCACCTTCACATTAACAGTATCAGTCATCTTCTGTTGCCCCAGCAATTCCATATAATACTGTAAGAAAGCTTCCTGAATTTTATCTCCCTCAGTGCATATCTGACCATCTTTGTTCTCTATCTGCATAACCTTATTCATCATGACCCTTTTCTTGATTGTCTGATGAAAATAGGCAGTATTTATGTCTCCTGCAATAGACCACTGAATCTTAGCTTTCTGAGCTAGGAAACTATTCCTAGCTTCCATGAGACCCCTAACTTCCTGAGCCAAATCATACTCCTGCTGAATCAGATCCACATTCCCAGGATTCTCCATTATTTGTTTTTGGATTTTTTCCAATAAAGCTCCAGCAATTATAGTGCTGTTCTCCACATCTGAGAAACAAGTTTTATTCAAAGATTTCAACACAGGTTTCAGAGCCTTAAGTTTCTTAATAACCTGAAACATTTGAGTCCCTTTATAGCAATTCTTCCACACACTTGCTACACAGTCAATAAATATCTCAGAGCTGCCCCACATGTTGAAATATTTAAAACTCTTTTTCCCACCAAAATCAGCTCTTTTATCTACCAAAGTACATGGACAGTGGTCAAACAGACCCTCAGGATGAAAATGAGCAATGTAGTCACCAAACTCATCCACCCATTCTTGATTGCCCATAACCCTGTCAAGCCTACCATAGATCCTTTCCCCTGGTTCCTGCTTGTTAGACCATGTGAATAAGGCTCCAGTTGCAGAAATATCATCCATTCCACAAAGAGAAACACAATCTTGAAACTGCTCCATTTCTATCTCTGTAGAATTCCCTCCTAATCTCTCTACAGGAGATAACACAGTATTGAAATCACCAGCCCATAACCAAGGCTGTACACAATTTTCAGAAATCTCCTTCAAAGCCTTCCATAGTTCCAACCTCTCAGATACACCATTAAAAGCATATATCATAGTTAATAAGAAACTTTTACCATCCACCTTTGACCACACCTGCATATGTATGTGTTGGGCACTATATGCTAAAAATTCCAAAGATTTGGCTCAATCAAAATCGCTCGAAAATATCAATAGCTACAACTACTGTTAAATCTATAAAGTTTATACCTTCTAAGATTTATATACACTGAAGGCATTTGAATCTATCAAACTCTCAATCATCTCTACAATTATACAACCAATAACCAATTCATCTAATCTCCTACAATGGCCATTGAACCAAGCGCACCACGATTAGCTAACTCAATTCCGGAGGCTGGTACACAACTCAAGCTGTCAAAATTCGAAATACAAGATAAAGACAAAGACGGAAGCAACTAAACTACTGCTACTTGATGGAGTACTAAAGTATGTCGTGCATACCTTAAAAATATCTCTTTCGCATTTTAATATTGTTGTTGTATATTTATATAGACCTTAAATTTGTGGGTATTAATATGTTGTTAGTTATTACGAAGTATTATTATTACTGCATATAGAAGTCTCACTATGATATCTTAATTGAACTATTGCACCTTGGTTATATGATTAATAAAATGTTCCATGTAAACTGACATTTTTTAAAAAGCAATATGTTTCCAAAGGGTAGTATGAAATAAAGTACTTATTTGGCTTCTATTTTATGATAGACCACAATAGTTCAACAAATAAAGGTAATATTGTTAGAATATTTAAAACTTTTTGTTAAAGAAATGCTTAACATTGAATCAATGATATTTAGAAGTCTCCATATGATATCTTAATAGTCTTAAATTTGAAACTTGATTATATCGTTTCTGTTATTGTGCATGTTGTTTGATATAAACTGATTTAGAATGCAATAATGTTTCCAAAGCCATAGTTTTATTTGAGAAGTGAAGTACTTACGCGGCCTATATTTCATGAATGATTGGCGACAATAGTTCATCCGACAATGGTTTGTTGCCCTCCGTGGCTGTGTCACACAAAAATAGAGTATTCAAGGTCAATTGAAAGTGGAGAGCAAATGCGAATGACTTGCAGCGTTGGAGAAGCAAGCTCGGCGACCAGGAAACCTGTTTTCGTTAAAAAGGAGAATTGAAGCTAGCTCACATTAAATTATTAGACGGATTATTATTGGGAATATTGTGGTTGTTTCAACCACATTGTTGCTTCTTCCCTATATTGTAAAATCAGAAGTTGGAGTGGGTCTTACAATTTGGTTACAAGATTGAAATTGCCCCCGGCCACAACATGCACACAACCACATCAATCTACTTTGACACCATAAAACCACCGCAATCAACCGGTAGGTCTAAGCGGGAAACAGATGTCGACCACGAAGTCACGACAACTGCTTGTATCAAAGTCGAATTCAACAAATAAAAACTACTATTTGATGAATATACAATAACCGGAAAACGTAATTCAGAGTCCATTTCCAGTTTTCCTAAAAAAATGTTGTTGGAGGAGGATGGTGATAGTGTGATACAGTTACAAGTTTTGGGCATGTCATTTGTATTTTGGCAACAACATACACGTGTAATGCACTATTGCATTAACAATTTAACATATCTTATGCAAGTATTTGTTACTTTGTAGACCGTAGTCCATGTTCGTTTTGTGAATAGTTACATTTGTAGGGAAATTAAAATAAAGTCAATGTAATTATTGACTGAAATTCTGGAACAAAGGAAGTACGGAGTAACATTTCGTAATAAAGCTTTTTCGTTATCTTTGCACGAGTCTTCACCGGTAATAAAGTTGTGCGTAACAATGACTAATAACAATCAAAATAGGATTTAATTCAACATAATATTACGTTGCACGTTAATACTGAGGCTGCATCATTCATCTATATAATTCAATTGTTTACTTCTAATTTAAAAGATTCTTACAAAGAATTAAAAAAAAGTAAATAAATAATTGAAACGAGTGGTATAGCTAATTATAAGCACAATATATAATTATTGAAAAAACAATTTTTTCAAAGTTTAGCAAATTAATTTATTTTCTAAAAATTTGAAACAGTCCCATGAATCTTCACGGGTGTTACACTAACTATCACTTCTTTTTTCCTATTCTTAAAGAAGGAGCGAGGAGAGTTCCGTTGTTGAAGATGATTCAGAGATTTAAACTAAATGATGACATGACATTCTATTCTTAAAGAGGCGAAAGCAATCTCAGGTTCTGTTGTTTAGCCCGGGCCAGTTGTTTGAGCAGCAACACATTTCTTTGGTGCCATCTTTCCTAAATGTTTGAATAAGATACTTGAAGAGTAGATTGATTGAGCTATTTTTTTATTTGAATTTATAGCAAACTAACTTGCAGAAAAAGAAAAGGTCGAATTTCAATTTTTTGCAGGATTTTCTAGGTTAAGATAAAGAAGGAGAAAGCTTTAGTGGAAGAGTTTTGGTGGGAAACAAACACACATTGGTCTCCTATTTATAAGGAGAAGATCAGCTTAACGGGTAAAAACCCTAGGGAAAGAAAAAGAGAAAACCGAGGAATAGGCCCATGAATCAGGCTGACATCACCAAAACTAGCCGTTATCGCAGTAAATGGCAGGCAACAATCAACAAATTCCAACGGGTAGTCAAGCACAACGGATTCTTTTGCAAGTTTATGTCTGAGCAGGTTGACATAATATTCCTGGCCTGGTCAGACATGAATAATATGTCAAGGGGCAATTGTTGAGCCCAGATTAGCCTGGTCAGGTTAATACCTGGTCAGCCTAGTATATACAGGTCAAGCAAGCTACAGTCCGGACAAGTCCATACATTAGGATCATAGTCAAAGTACATTTCAGCCAGGACAGAATATATCTTTATCAGATGAGAGGTTAAAAGCTAGCCAGGTGAGAAGAAATTACACTCAGCCCACTTGTTCTGATCAGCAAGGCAATAACCAACTAAGGAGGCGAGTCAAGGCCCTACTTTTTAGAAGACTCGGTCAGAAACCCTAAAAGATACCAGAAAACGTGTGCAGATCGGTTGAAAGGGGAAGATTGAGGCTTGATCAGTCAAAGCGGATTAATAGGGAACATGCCCTATTAATCCGGAATCACCTAATAACAACCGGAAGAGACGTTGGGGAATCCAACGTCTGGAAGGAAGACTATATAAACAGCGTTTAGATCATTTGTAAAAGGAGGACAATTTTGTTAACTTATTTACCACAATATTATTACTTTTTGTACGATTCAACTGAGTCAATTACGTTATTCTGTTCAGAAATATATACACAACAATTATCTTTTGTTCTTATCTAGTCTTTTTTCCTTAAGTATTACATTTCCATATTAGAATTAGATACCCCGTCCTCATAAAAAAACCTAGCCGGATTCATTCAGGGAAATCGGGCTAAAACACTTGGGTTGTTTATAGCTTTGGGAATATGTAGATTGAATTCGAGGATTGATGAGAATAGAAAGATGGTAACAAGAATGAAATAGGAATATAAGAGGGTATTAGATGGAACTTGAGGTGATCAATGAGATTTGAGGATGCAAGATGCCTAGTGAAAGTCGGCCTTCTTCGGAGGACATTATTTTGTTAGACAAAGAGACGAGTTCACCTTTTTGGAAGTCGATTTTTCGGGGAATGTTATTTGGGGGATACAGTTGTGTATTTAGTATTACCAAGCTTGGTTTTCTTGCGGTCAAGAGAGTATGAGTGTGGCATATAATGTTCGAGAATTCAATCATATTGTTGAGGTACTTAATCATTGGTGTTATATAGGGTAATCGTTTAATGTAAGTATGCATGCATGACGTGTGAGACTAGTTGGTGAGATTATGCTCTATCAGTGATAGTATAGATGTTGCTTGTAAAATTGCCTCCCAATCGTCGAGTGAAGCGCCAATAGTGTACATTGTGATCGTGTTGTAGTGTCTGTTTGAGGAACTAGAATGATGGCCTTAGAGCCAAGAGTTCGTCTATTAGCATTTGTGTGATGAAATAGGAAAGTTTGGAAGCGAGTTTGAGAGCAAATACTTTCTGCTCAGGTGGCACTCGACCGAGTGGCCGTCTACTCGGCCGAGTAGCCTCATATACTCGACCGAGTGGCCCGCTTTGACCATTGTTTTGTCAATGCTCGACCTAATATTGGGTGTACACCCTTATATCGCGGTTTATATTATTTGTCTAGTGTTTAGATGAGCATGTTGACTCATATGGATGACATCTTGTGAATTGTTTACGTTTGGTCACCTATGTGGCATTTTGAAAGAAAATGGAAATCGTGATTCGACATTAGTTGATTAGCGACAAAAATAATGTGATAACCTCGTTGGATGTGAATTAATCGATGTCATTGTGTTTGTTGCGTACAAGTAAGATGAAAATACAAGTTATGTGTCCCATAGTGTTCATTTGCATGATGGGATATTTTGGTATTCCGGATTAACGGAAGTGTTGATGAGTA
>JAYMSF010000766.1:0-14040 GCA_036897335.1 Silene vulgaris | reverse complement strand
GGGGGTGAGGGGGGGGGGGGGCGGCTCAAGAGAAAAAGGTAGTTTTTTTTTTTTTTTTTTTTTTGTGTGTTTTCTGGAGGTTTTTAGGGAGAGAAAGTTTTAGACAGAGAAAGTTGGCACAAGATAAGAAGCTGACTTTAAATCTAAAAGAAAAGGGCTTTAACCCGCAATAAACCATAATTTGGCCCTGTTTTTTCGGTTGAAAAATCTAAACTAATTGAATGAATTTAATGGAGCTGAACTGAATTGAACAGAAGTATAAGAGTTAATTGGTTAAAAAATAAGCTGAACTGAACCGAACTAAATGAAGCTGGACTGAATAGAACAAAAATGAACTAAAATAAGCAAAAATTAAGTAAAAAAAACACGGCCTTAAAAAAAGTTTTTAATCTATTTCAGTTCATTGCGGTACCTTATCATTATTTGTTCATAGTTAGTGCACACAACTCGTTAACCATGCGGTGCAATGGGGTGCAGGATTCGAACTATGACACCGTAAACATCCTGCGTATGTTGGGTCTTGGGATTACCAATAAGATTTAAAGTCCACGACATTATGTTGGGTTGGACTCCCACTCTTTTTCACATTTGTTGGGCATAAACTTGTGTGGAAACACTATCCAAACTAGGCAAGGAAAAAAAAAAGTTTAACAAAGAATTTCCATGGTAAACAACTTTATCTTTAAAAAATTGTTCATGTAAATATATACTCCCGCCTAGCACTTGTTCTTTTCAGCTCATTTTCGATTCACTTTAATTCAGTTTAGCTTAATTCTACTTAACTAGACTAAATTGGACTCAACAGTTCATCAATTCAGCTTATTTCAATTCACTTCAGCTCAATTTAGCGATGTTTAGTTAAGCTACTTTCAGCCAAAGGTATCAGGGCTAAGTCTTTCTTACCATTTAAAGGGCGGCTAATATGTAATGAGTAATGACACCCTGTCATTTGTAAGATTTTTTATACTTTTATTTTAACTAACACTCTGGACATTTTTAGAATACAAACATCATTCATGTCTTGCTGATTTATACCTCTTGCGTACTTTATTTGTTATATGTACATATATTATAAGCAAATTAAGGCGTAATAATATGGTGTGATGTGCATAATTTTGAGGATTTCAGCAGGATTAATCAAGTATGAATAATACTCCTTCTATCTCAATTTACTTACCGTTTTTATTCTATTGGAGAAGTGTTTTAATCAGAGGACTATACCTTATATAAAAATAGAACAAAATAAACTTTCAAAAACTTATTTAGAGCATTGAAAGAAAAGAAAAAAAAAACATCACCTAATGAAGCATTTGGTAACTATCTTTTCAATATGATTAAATGCATTGTTTATTCCATTTTTTCAATTTATTGTTCTTGTTTAAGTGGGTATCTTTAAAAGGCCCACCATGGCCCAAATTCATGTCCTCGAACGCAAGAAACAACTTATGAAGACATTTTACGTCTAAATTTACTTGCGGCATTTTAAACTCATCATGTTGTTCCAATGTTTGCCCAATGACTCATATATGCTTACTCCACTTATAGCAATTTCCCTACAAATTTACCCTTTTTAAAGTTTTTATAATGACATTGTCCCATCAATATTATTCCTCCCTATGATACAACCTTATTTTGATTGTGATTGTGATTTTGATTTTGTTAGCATTGATATTTCACTTTTAATCGATTAGTGAATTCAATTGCAGAACAGTAAAACCTAACAAATTATATAAAAAACATAATTATGAACTTATATAGCGCCCTTCTACAGTTCTATGATCTTCATGTATGGTAACATCACAAGTTCTTGCTGTTGAAGACAAGTATGTCCGTTTTAAATAAAAAAGAGTTAAATATAGGAGTATCATTCTGAAGGAGCAATTGCCTAAGGACTCTTCAAGAAGCACTCTCCCTGGTTTCAGTCACCTTGATGCTAATACTGATTGCCTTTCCTTGGCCTTGCAAATTGGGGGAGCAGCGGAGATATCTCAAGAGATCAAATCTATTGCTATTCGAATTAATGATCTTATTTTATCCCGTCATTGTTTTTCTATTAGTCACTGTCCTAGACATCTTAACCGAATCGCCCATGCCATTGCTAAAACAGCTTTGATATAGGTGTATCGTCTTGACTGTCAAAAAAAAAAAAAAAAGAAAAAAAAAACTGCCTAAGGACTATTAAAAAGTTGTCCCTACTATCACCAACTCACCGAGTGTCAATATTCTAATTCATTTTAATGATAAAACGGATATGTCTGCCTTAAGTAATTAGATTAGCTAAACAACATCCATAGTTATCTATTGTATGTGATTCAATTATGTTCAATAAACCGCAATTTTAATTGGAACTATTGTTGGTAACAAGTGGCTAAATATTGTTTTAGCGTTAGTGTAAATTATACTCTGTATCCTCATTATTCTCAATATCACAGACTTTTAGTCAATGCTGATTATGGTGCTATCTGCCTGTTCAAATTAACTTTATTTTGTAAGGAGCAAGGTTAAAATAAAATGTCGTAAACTATTGATTGGGATGGAAGAAATACATCGAAATGGGATTGGCTAATCTCTTTCTCAAAAGACATTGCATTACAATCAAAATTTAAAGTAAATAATAGTAACACATTCCAAGCACTACCATATCAACTTATCAAATACAAACTCCCATGTGAGCATGCATGTGTACTTGTATTTGTTCATTTCTAGTTGTAAACATGAGAACCGTTGAAGCTTGTAATAACGTAGAAGACATGCATCGACATAAAAACTTTTCTTAATTATTTTTAATTGACGTGGAGAATAAGATTACTTTTTATTTGTAACTAACTATAGATAAGTATTCTTTCATATATAAGTAGGGTCATTATACTTTATGAGTAGACAAAGCAGTATGATTTAATATTTTAATTACCCTTTCTTCTTGTAGAAAGATTAATTAATTTATCTAATTGTCTCTTTTACATCAGCAAATCTCATTACGTACAACTTCATGATTCGCAAATTGTAACATGCCATATTATGTCGAATTGTAAAAAATATGATGTACAATAACTTGGTATTCCGAATTTACCTAATAAATAAATAAATTTACGAACAAAATATATTGAAAAAAATTACCATCTTTATATCCATTTAGTCACTTTGATATTGAAATTTTTATACGTTCGGTATTTTTAAAAAGGAAAAAAAATATCGTAACTTTATAAGCAATAAATAAAAAAGGTACATTCTTTTGTATTTAGTTATTTCGAGAATTCAAGGTGTTCTCTAATTTCAATTCTCTCTTTATATTTAAAAGCTAACAAGGATGAGATAGATTAGCTCTATCATCAAGTTAATCTTCTTTTATGACGCCAAAAAAGTCGTTAAGTATCTAATTTTAGGTATACATGATTTAACTTAGAAGTACTTTTCGGAGAAGATATGGTTGTTTGATTCTATAAAAATGTTTTCTAACCACGGCTGAACATTTAGCTTTCATTCTTGGAATTTGTTTTCGATTTTTTTTTCAAAAAGTAGAGTAAATTAAACTAAGCTTAGCAAATGAGTTGTCGATCACATTATTAGAGTGAGACGGTTTTCTCAGTGGACTTAAATCAGTCGATCTCCTTGAAAATGGTCATATTCGATCGTTTTAAGTGTAAAACTAATCAAAATATCACGGAGTACTTTATTAGAAGTGTAATTCCTTTAACATTTCGCCTTTTGTCTCATTCATCTATTTAACCATATCTCTGTCTTAAACAAGAATTTCCGATTCAAAAATAAATTGAGCATGGAAATGAGAAAGGGCAAAAATGTAGTAAAATAGCAAAAGCAAGGGCATTCCAAGAACCAAAATCTTTTATAATCAACAGATGCTATTCCTTTTCTGAACACTCTGCACTGACTGTCTACTTCTTCCCTTCACTCTCTCTCTCTCTCTACATTAGATTCCGCAATTTACTAAGGTCTGTCAAATCTTCCTTCAGATAGATGTTACAGTTACAGTTACAGTGACATTTACCTATACTATATTAAATTTTGCATCAAATTTTCAGTTTTTCTTCAATATTTTACTGTAATTGTATATAAATGATTCTTAAGTGTGTATATTTGAGGTTTTTGTTCTGTTAGATTAAATGGGTTGTTCAAATACTTGCAAATAATGGGTTGTTATTAGATCTTAAGTCGTAGCGGAGCTAAGGGGGCTAGCAGGGGTGCTCGCCCCATTAACAATGAAAGTTTTAGTTAAAATTTCCGATAATATTTAGTTACCTTATTGTATTTCGTTCACCCCCGAATTTTACAAATACTTCCTCCGTCTCAGTCATTTGTTTACCTTTTATATATTCTCCGTGAGAGTTAATTTTAATCAAAGGTAAACAAATGATTAAGACGGAGAGAGTGTTTTTGGTATTTTCAGCTGAAATTCAGATATGTTGTTGGGATTATGACTATGTATCCTGCTGTTGATTTGTTATTCTTTATGTTTTTACAAAATTTCATCTTTTTTAAGAAGCATGGTGGTCCTAAATACTAGGGCTAGTGAAATAAGTTCAAAATTAAAGGGGGAAAAAACTAACTTTCCAAATGTTATGCACCCAACAAATCCAAATTAAATTTGAGGGTGTTGCCCATGACCTGGGTTTGAATCCCGTCTGCGTCATTTTGCGTAACCAGGTTCCCGTTTCGCTAAAGAAAAGTATATAGATTCAGTAAATCATAAGTTGTTTTATAATGAAATCAAGTATTGTTTGTATCTTGGACTAATTCCCACAACCCTCCAAAAAGCTATATTAAAAAGAGAAAGAAATGAATTTCTTGATTTTAGTAATATACAAACTCCATGGATAGTTGGATTTGTTTATAAAAATGGAATCTTTCAAGAAGATATTGTCTAGCATCTCGCATGCTTGGTAGTTGTTGAGACCTCAATTATGCTGCTTTTTCGTCATTTATGAGGATTTCGGTTGCTTGTACTTGCTAGTCATGGCCTCATGGGTAACAAAGGCAAGTTGGGAAACTTTGGAGTTTCGAAATGGCGAGTATAATGTGAAGTAGGTGTTGGGTCCGTGTTCCGATGGTGAACTTGACTTAAATTAAGTCTTTAGATAAGAATGCTTGACCGAAAATATGAAGCGTAAATGAGAGTTGAGTCAAATTAGTGAGGTTGTTGAATGAATTTTGTCAATATGGATGATGTGGTGGCTTTTATATCACTTGGTGTTTTGTGACAATTTCTTTGCTTCTTATCCTTGTTAAAAGGATAAGTGCATCTTGTGTGGAGATTTTGCTTGTAAGTTACTTCTGTTTTTTTCTAACTTATGATGGAATCGTATCACATTCGTCTGTTTGTCCTGGAAAAAAGGAAAGTAACGGAAGAGTTTGCCTCTGATAGCTACCCTGAATCATTTGGGTTTAAAGGCTTCATTCTAGTTTTTGTTGTTGCGGTTGTTGTTGCTATGGTTCTGTATTTGGACTACCATATCTTTCCAAATTTTTACCCGCTTGCTCTTTCAGCCTCGGTTCAAAGAGATCTACTCCATGTCGTTGCCTGATATGTGCGTGGTTGTTTGCTAGTTGCTACCTATGTATACTTGCCTTTTTTCTGAAGTTTAATGTGACCTATACTCACTGTCCTTTTTGTAAGCAAGTTCTTTTTCCTCTTCTGATATTTGATACTTTCCTGGTTTCGGAATCCATCAGTATGTACAAATAGAAATCATTAAGCAATCTAAGAGTTTGACGATCATTTTTTTATTGTAAAATTATCTGTCATTGAATGCAATATATGATGCAATTTTCATCATGGATCTTAAGGAAATAGCCTCTCTGTATTGGTAAAACTGTGCACATACGACCCCCGTTATTACCCCGCCATTTGCTGTTGTTGATTAATCATAGGTTGGTAATAAAATTGACTTCTGGTTTTTGCAGGTGTTGCTTTCATCCTGTAGATGGTGCCCCGGATTCTTCAGTAGCTTAAAAGCGATGCCATTGGAATCAAGTCTTTGATGCTTTTTGGTATGTTTGTGATGTTCAAAGTCTAATGGACCCATTTCCTTAACATAGCTCATCAACCCTATACATACCCGTCAAAGAAATTCTTATCTGCCAGTCCAAATAGTGAATCCAACGATGTCGAATAGTCTATATTGCCGGTCCAAGACAGACTTTGACACACATTTTAGGCCTCAATGCCAATCTTTGAATCCCCAACCTTGTTATTCCAACCTTAGTCATGAAAGCCACACATCGCCAAATATCTCAGCCGGAGGACAGTATAGCACCCTGGAATCATCAACAGGAGTAGGGAGCTACCCTACGTACAGATCTGCATCAGCACTTAACTTCTCGGGTAATGGAAGCCATGGATCGATCCTTAGTTCTAATTCTTACCCTGATAACCCTGATAACTCTCCATTGAGCAACTCTTGTGTGACTGAGGATTTCGGTGACTTGAAGTACAAGCTGAGAGAGTTGGAATCCGCGATGCTGGGACCTGACACCGATACAATAGACAGCTACTGCCACGCGTTTGTTGGCGGGACCCATGTGACCCCGCTGGAGATGGACAGCTGGGGAAGGGTTGTGGACATGATTGCCCGAAAGGACTTGAAGCAAGTCCTCGTTGCGTGCGCTAGAGCTGTTGCTGAGAATGATCAATTGGTGGCTCAATGGTTAATGGATGAAGTGAGACAAATGGTGTCGGTCTCTGGTGAACCGATCCAGAGATTGGGTGCATACATGTTGGAAGGGCTTGTGGCTAGGCAAGCTGACTCGGGTAGCTCGATTTACAAGGCCTTGAGGTGCAAAGAGCCAGCTAGTGCAGATCTTTTATCCTACATGCATTTGCTTTTCGAGGTTTGTCCGTACATTAAGTTTGGTTACATGTCTGCAAATGGCGCCATTGCTGAAGCTATGAAAGATGAGAGGAGGGTTCACATCATTGACTTCCAAATAGGCCAGGGAAGTCAATGGGTGACCCTCCTCCAAGCATTTGCAGCTAGGCCCGGTGGGCCACCCCACATCCGCATAACCGGGATTGACGATTCTCACTCCGCCTATGCTCGTGGAGGTGGGCTGAACATTGTGGGCCAGAGACTTGCACGTTTGGCTCAAACTTGCAAGGTGCCATTCGAGTTTCATGCTGTAGACATCTCAGGTTGTCGGGTTCAATTCAATGATCTCGGTATCAAACATGGTGATGCCCTAGCTGTGAATTTTGCGTTCATGCTTCATCACATGCCCGATGAAAGTGTAACCACCGAGAACCATCGAGACCGTTTAATTAGGCTAGCCAAGGGCTTAAATCCTAAAGTGGTAACCCTGGTCGAGCAAGAGTCTAACACAAACACAGCTTCTTTCTTACCACGCTTTCAAGAGACATTGGACTATTACACCGCGATGTTTGAATCTATGGATGTGACCCTACCTCGGGCTCACAAGGACCGGATCAATGTTGAGCAACATTGTCTAGCAAGGGATGTGGTTAATTTGATAGCGTGTGAGGGAGTGGAGAGAGTGGAACGCCATGAACTCTTAGGAAAGTGGAGGTCGCGTTTCACAATGGCCGGGTTTAGGCCATACCCTTTGAGTACGTTGGTAAATAGTACTATAAAGACGTTGCTAAAGAACTACAGTGATAGGTATAGGCTCGAGGAGAGGGGTGGAGCTCTGTATCTTGGTTGGATGAACCGAGATTTGGTCGCATCTTGTGCGTGGCAATGTAGCTAGTTTTACTGTTTTACTGACATGTTTCTCAGTTTCTCAAGCTGAAACTCAAGCTGTAAACTTTCTGCTCTTTGCATTTCCTGTTTTTAATAAGGCTTGCAGAGCATGTTAAACTTTTGGAGATGGAAATACCTTTTTTTTTCTTCATAATTTCTTATGTGCATGCTTGAATGAACCACCAGACTCCCGAGCCATAGGTCAGGCATTGGCGAATGTACATTGAACCATTTTGGATGTCGCGACACCAGGAAGCTGAAATACCGAATAATATACTAGGTCGAGTAAATATCTACGACTGTACAAGTATCTTGTGATCAGACCAACTTGTAATCTTCTTTTGAGCTTTGCTGTATGAGTATCGTTTATACCGTCCTATCATAGGTCTATATCAAGCCGTCTTATATGAGAATTTGTGGAAAAGATAAATACTAAAATCATACAAATTCTCAAGAAATATAACAACATTGCCCCAGTGCCTCGAGGGACTCGTATGCATCACTACTCTCATGCTACCAACATAAAAGTGGTGGATTCCGAATGACCCAAAATGAAAATAACGTTCATAACTACTTTGAATGGGATGACTGATACTTCACGATAAAAGGAAGCGCAAGCAGATTAATGATCCAAATGAATGGTGAAAATTATGTCCTCCCAAAGATCGGGATTTCCGAAACCATAACATTCATCATAAACTCAATCTACAGGAGAATTACAAATTCAGCAACTCATCAGCAGCAGAATCCACAGAAAAATACACTAAAATAGAGTCAGCTAGCCCTCAACTAGAGACAAATAGAGGAAATCTATAATAAATCTTATTATCATGAGCAATTAAATTAGACACCTCTGGCTATGGCAGCCTCATCTAATTAGAATTATTTACAATCCCATTAGTAGCATGCATCTCTACCGCCTACAACAATCTTCTATCAACTCTGAACTTAATATGGCAACAATACATATTCAGCACTTGGCAGGTTGATCATCTGTCTTTTCTACACCGTTCGAATCAGTCTCAGTCTCGGCATCTTTTTGCTCGGTTTTACAAACTTCAGAGGTGGTTTCAACTTGGACAGGACCAGTTTCCTCGGTCATTGGGTCGCTACTATCGCCGTCGTGGGCTTTATGGGCCTCGTTATTATTATCAGGCGATAGTTTTTCGTTCTCACTCTTGACAGCGATTGGTGGAGTGTCGTTATCCTCGGCTGGGGGATCCTGAGCATCATTGCTTTCTTCAGACTTCGATTTTTCCACTCCATTAGCCTCCGTTCCTCCAGAAGAAGGTGCCGGACTCTGAGGAACAATAGTCCTTACAGGTGGAATGTTGTGGTCATGTTGACCCTCATAAGTTGCGATTACGACTTTAGGATCATAGGAGGCCCTCTCCACATGTTTCTTTACCGGGCAGCCTGCCGTGGAGCACCTATAGTAACTCCTGCATGACAACAACAAATCTTTGTTTACCATGTACTTAGACACTATAGAGTACATGCATATGTCAACTAGCTTAGCTAGTACAGTTACGAAGTGTATGACAAAAGTTCGAATCCCGTTAGCATTGTGTCTCCATTATCCCAAAAAATGAAATTTTGCACCATGCAGTAATTCTGAATGGCAAAAATATGTAAAACAGCTCAATAACATTACCCAATTAACTAGAAGGCCCTCTGTATATGGATGAGAATGTGTGATTGAATGTATATAGTCTTTACCGTCTATTTAGAGAACATAAAGAGGCGATGGATGAGTCACCATAATGAACAATGTGTGATGAAATGCATCAGTCAAGGTTACTTCACAAAATACGAAGCACAAACAACTTAGTGAGTCATTTTACTTTATTTCATAATATATCAAGCCCTAAGTAGTTGACCCTATAACTCTAAACCGAAAAGTATTAAGTTCGGTTAAAACGGCTGTCATTTACTACCGAAACCAATGTGTTTCAGAGAATGCCAAACAAGCAGTGTGCCAGAGAATTGCACCCTCCAAGGGTCCTAGCTCATACATAAACTGATATATCAAACTGTCACGACTCACGAGTGAAGTGCAAATGAATTGTGTACCATGATAGATAATATCTAATTATCTTAAATCCAAAGTGAAAAAAGTGTCAGCGAATACTCAAGTCCAGAAGGAACTAGGTAAGTGCCGGTAGAGTATATAAGAAACAAGACGACTGTCACTGAAATATTTTCCAAGGAACACGAGTATCACTGAACAGGGTACAAAGAAGACACATCATCGTAAAAGGAATGGGATGATAGGGTACAAAAAAAGACACAGGGCAATTGATTTCTTAGTATGGGGTCATTTCAGATAGTCAATTACCGGCAAAACTGAGAAGAAAACTGAGAGGAGACCCCAGTAATTTAGATAGTCACTAACTCACTACACTACTGACTACAGATAAGTAGCTGCACTCGAGAAATCTTTGCGTTGACAGTGTCTAATATATTAGGCACACTGTCTTCCCTACTCCCCTTTATTTGCGGCTATTGACACAGCACACACAAGCAAATACGATAAACTGACTAGATGGGATCTACTCAATTGACTAAATACCCTTGAAGAATTACGTATACTCTTCTTTACTTCTCTCTTTGGTCTCTTCCCCACTACTCTTCATACAGCTCTATCATATTTCTATCTGAACAATATCATTTCAAATGGCGTTATAAACAAGCCAATGTTTAGTTAAACTCGCAAAACTATAAGGACTGAAGGACCTATGTAAACTCAGAAGTTAGATGCAAGGTCATGTAACAGTGGAGACTGGGGAGTTCACACAAGTAGCAGTCAAACTACACAACTAAACAAGCCACTGTAATTAGTTAAACTCGCAAAACTATAAGTTCGGTCTTTTTTCACATTACACATAGCTGTAAGGATGATAACCTTCATACCTGGGATTCGGATTGCCCTTGACCATTTTCTGTCCATACTTGCGCCACCTGTACCCATCACTCACGATATCAACCTCGCTAACTGTTTGAATGACAAGTCGAGATTCCTGGCCGGGTTTCTCCGGCGTGATATCAGCACTGTCAGCAGCTTTCTTCCTGTTTTTCACATAAGTTTTGAGAGGAAGCATTGCAGACAAGTAAGAATATAAGAAACCCATTTAGAAAGCCACCATATAAATCTATTCATAGCGTAACAGAAAAACGCATACCGTCTTTTCGGGGTCAAGCTCTCACTATGTTCATCCCTTCGCTGATTTAATGGTGGAACAGAAATACTCATTGGACCATCAGGTACTGCAACAATCGCTGTCTCCACATTCATTGGCCGTACATCATCAGTCCCAGGGGAATGCTTATCTGATGGTTTATCTTCAGGTTGGAGAACATACAGCGGTGAAAAACAGAAATATTTACCAGGTCAAAAACTTAAAAAACTAAAGTACCATCTAATTTCTACCTTCATCAACAGCTGATGCCTGACACTCCCGTAATTGAAATGGAACAACAGACGGTTGAGAAGGAACAGCTACTTTTGGTTCAGCATGAGGTTTAGCATGTTCATGATTTCCCAGATATGTAACATCCGTAATTCGGCCATCATGAGATCTCTCAATTTGTTTTTTCACACAGCAGTTTGGATAAGAGCATTTGTAATAGCTTCTTACATACTCATTTCCTTTGACGTTTTTCTGCCCATATTTTCTCCAATTAAAACCATCTTCTGATGGTTTCTCTAAAGCAATAGAGGCGTTCACCTCTCGATCAGTATGTGACACAGGTACTGCAGAGTCAGGGCTCAATGTCTGAGGCAAATCAACCTTCGTAGCTACAGTCACCGGACTTTCCTCTTTTGTAACCATTGCCATCTTTTGTTGGATGCTCGGGATCTGCACGTGGTCAAAGATAAAAGGTTCAGCTGACACACGTTATATTATCACACAGACGAATGGACACGTAAATCCTAAGATGACCCGCCTTTCCAACTTGAAATGATCATCAAACAAGTCTCACAACAGCAAAAGTATCAAAGTTAAATACTCTCTTCATCCCGTATATATTGTAGGATTGTCCCCATTTAACATGAATGATCAAACAATGTGAACTTTGACCAAAATTGGTCAAAGTTTCTCACAAAATACATTAGGTATGACTTAGTTCATATGATCATATGATAGCAGTGATTTTGAATAAATCAAATTACACACATTTTACATTCTCTGTCTAAATTACTTGGGAGATTTACGGTCAAATTTCAGACCCTTCGATCACAAAAGTCAAATGACGACAATGAAAATGGGATGAAGTTAGTAATTGATTACCTCTTCACCCATTGTTGGATTAGAGTAACCACTCAAATACAAATTCAAATTAAAATAAAGCAAACAACCGAAGTTGGTTAAACTAGAAGAGCTCAATTGACTAAAAGCCAAGCATCCAACTCTAAGCTAACCCGTTAAAACTCTTTGCGAGACTAAGTCAATATCCACTCTTGAAATGCTGAGCTAACACAACATTTCCATGAAAGGGTACCGAAAAGCAGAATCTCAAACTACTATCTCAGAAGTTCTAGCTCTTTGCATACCCACTGGGTTCATCACCTACGTTACTTCGACACACCATCACTCACAATTATCACCAACTCCATATAAAACCTTGTTAAAATGCTTACTTTCAGATCTAGAACAAAAGATAAAACACCAAAATATGAGCAGAAATAATCCTCTACATTAGCTGTCCACCACCCTTTGTAGCCACCACAACATGAATCTACGAAATCCAATCATGAAGATTACAATTCATACATTCATATAGAACATTGACTCGAAACCGACATACAAAGCTCAAAATTTGAGATACTCTCAGAAATGCAATATGTGCATTTCTTGCATCCTAACACTGAAATCTAATTAAACCCCAATTGTACTCATTTACCCTCGATTTCGAGAAATCATCTTTACATAAGTTACCATTTCCAAAAATAAAATAAAAATCACCTCTTTAGCTGACAAAACCAAACCAATTCAATTATTCAAACCAGAAATAGTTGAATTTTAACATAACAGACAAATGATCTTAAAATAATTCAGTTGACAAAAAACCTTCCCTTTTCTCAACCATATGATCTTATACTATAGTACTACACCATACCAACAAGATTTGGGGTCGGCTAACATGAATCATCATTCAAAACCGTTTAGGCTCGAATTGAGCCATACGGTCAAAGCTAGGTAAACAAAGGTAAAATAATACAACACCATACCATAACAATTAAAATTTGACATATAATTCCCAATTACAAACCAAAAAAAAATGGCAATTTTTTTGGTAATTTTATTTTTCCAACAATCATATCATATACCCACTTTCCCAAATGAAACAAATTCCATGAAATCAAACAAAATTCATACTAAAAAGGGGAAAAATTAAATAAAAGGGGAACAAATTCAGAGAAGCACAAACTCCAACACACAAATCTTAATTAATCAATTAAATTAATCAAAATTAATTAAATTAAACAAAATTAAACTAGTACACACCTAAATAAAATAATAATTAATCAATCAAAAACAAAGATAGAATCTTGTAACTCACCCAGGTGCCAGAAACTGATTTACAACCTAAAAACTATTGGGGATTCACTTCTAGAACAACAACATTTCAAGAAAGAGAAAGGGAAAGATGAGAGAGAAAGTCTCTCTCAAAAACCCATAGAAATTAGGGGATCTGGAAATTTCTTTTCTTATCCCCTTCCCAAAGCTTTTTCTTCGTCCTTTTCCTTCATTAATCATCTTTTCTCATGATCTTCTCCTTGCTTCTTCATTTAGTCTTATCTTAAGTTCTTTAATTGAAATTTTTTCAGTCCTATTTTTTGATTTTTTCCTTCCTAAAGACCCGACTTTAATTTGCTCTCCATTCTAGCCTTGGAGAGCATTTTCAGTCTTATGTCTTAGTCAAGGGAGGTTGAAATCAAAGAATTAACAGCAATATTTTAACAATGAACTTCATATATCAAAGCATTGTTGATTTCTTCAGAATAAAAATGGATCTTATGATGAATGTTTACAGAAATTTTAAATCATTTGGGTTTTTTAATAGATCTGGATTTTTCTCCTCAGCAATTTGGGTTTTTTATTTCCCATGTTATTTATGTAGAATGTGAGATTTGTTCCCTGTTTTGTTTGTTGGTTTTGTTTTGTCTTTTACTCTAATGAGTTTATTTTTTTTTCTATGGGATCTCAAAGTAGCATACTTTTCTCGGAGGAGAGTCTCTTCTTTGTATCCCTTTTTCGTTATGGTTACTTCGTGGGAAATGGAAATTTTTCGAATTTCCTTTCCCATTCTCATCCGCGAGGAT
>JAYMSF010000765.1:0-14044 GCA_036897335.1 Silene vulgaris | reverse complement strand
CCGCGGTCAAATGTGATCTTACTTTCTGACCGTTGCTCTCTCCTGCCTGGTGCCAGGCATGCGTTGCCCTGCTGAACCTACCCTGATATTCAGGCCAGGGTAGGAGTCTCTTCTGATGACGTGGCTGTCTGGACTTGGCCATGTCAAACTTGAATTATCTTTGTCAGACCTACCCTGATAGTCAGGCCAGGGTAGAACTGTAGCCTGATCGTTAGGCGCGGGAATCAGGCCCAACAGTTACCATAATGAAACAACAATGTATAACAAATGAATTTACAAAGGTTACAAACTCCAAAACTGTAACTATAAAACGATTACAACTCCAACTGTCATAAAGATAAAGACTACTAAAGTTCAGCGAAAGCTAGACAAAAGCCAGCTTTATGTATGACAAGACTTAAACTTTATGACTTTAAATCGTTTCCTTGTCGTATTGTTCTCACTTTAAGCTTGGGAATCCAAGTGTGTAGCACCTCCCAAGGGTCGGGTTGGCTCAAAGGAAGGGGTCCGACTTTTGGGGGTGTTACAACCCATCACAACAGGTACCCACACCGCCAGTGGTAGACCGCAACATTACCACCTCAAGCCCCGCTCATCGTAACAAGTGAACCCAGATCATTAATGTTCACATCCCCCATGTGACGAGAGCCACAAGGGGTGAACGTTGGGGTGAACACCATCTCCCGACAATCACTACAAGAAACACGCGAATTTGAGACCGCCTACGTCGGTCTCAAACATGTAAACAACGGTTTTGAAACCGTTTTTTAGACCACTTTTTATGGTGGATTCTGCGCAAAGCTGAATCAGGTCAGGGTAGAGTTTGATGCGGGGTTAACTAGCTCGACTATCTTGATTAAGACTACAGGGCCGGATAGATAATGTGTAAAGTAAAATAAATTCGTAGTTGCTCATTCATGTACGCACTTTACTCATTCATGGACTTTTTATCATTTGTTTTCCGTACTTTACCCTTCTAAAAAAATAACCAAATTCTTTCTATCTCTTCTCCTCCCTAAACTCATCAATATCAATCGATTCAAATGATTCAATTATTATGGATATTAACACCCATGTTGCTAAAGTAATTAATTATGTATCAATTATATTAAATTAGAGATTTAATTAATTATTAAGGTTAATCAATTAGGGTTTATAACTTTCGTGTTTATGAAATTAGGAATACGGGAAGGGTGTTGGGTGGAAGGGGAAGGGGCAGAGTTCGGATGTCGGAAGGCGGCGTGTGGTGGACGGCGTCGTCAGAAGGCGATGGAGAGATACACCAGGGATGCGTGCTGCGTACTATTGTCGGCGTTCCGGTGTGGTGCGGTTGTGCGAAGGTTGATTCTGGCCTGTCGCCTCACAACCTTGATTCCGGCCAATCTCAGGGAGGGAGGTGACAGGAAGAGGAAGAGGAAGGGACGACGGCAGGGAGGTAGTGGTTGTGTCGTGCTGGTTCATGGGGTCAGGGTGGTGCGGCGGTTCTCTGACTAGCATGTATGGTTGTGCTGGACATTGCTGGGTGGGGGGTGGTGGTTGTATGTGGTAGTTGGATGGTGGTTTTTGCGGTCAGTAATTGAAAGACTTGTTAAAATTGGAAGAAAGTGGAAAATGATGACACAAAAATGATAAGGGTATAATGGTCTTTTATGTCCATGATTGAGTAAACTCCGTACATGAATGAGCACCACCCTTTGGAAATACGGGGGGTTGGAGGGGGTATT
The DNA here is from genome assembly GCA_036897335.1 of Silene vulgaris. Classification (NCBI taxonomy): domain Eukaryota; kingdom Viridiplantae; phylum Streptophyta; class Magnoliopsida; order Caryophyllales; family Caryophyllaceae; genus Silene; species Silene vulgaris. Next base: position 12,320 of record JAYMSF010000765.1, on the reverse strand, counting down.
TCAAATTGGATAATTTATGAAGGTTGAAATTCTGATGGGATTTCATAGAAATCCAAATCCAAATGTCACTCTTAGCCCAAACAGTGAATTTGGCCCAAATCCATATTTCCAAATCAAATCCCCTTTCCCAAACAGGCCATTATAGAATTGTCATGTTAGCACTAAACCTTCAACTGGCTGACATCATGATTAAGAGCTTTGGGGAGTAATGAACACAGGTGAAGGCGTATAGTAAATGTTACTGCATTCCCTACAGCTTATGACGCAATCTGCTATAGCTTTCCATGAGGAACAGTTATACAATTGTCTCAACTGTTCAGCTACGGTGATGTACATATTTCTCATTTGATTATCTTCAAAATGTTGTTTACACGTATTAAACTAACTTACAAAATAATGACTCTTTTATATACAAGATAAATACAGGACAAGTACAGAGAGAAAAAAATTGTTGTGTGAAGTTACAAATGCCACCTTTAACATGCATCGGAATAAGCTGTGCAAGGAGCAAACCAATCCACCCCATGTCGGAAATCTGAAGAAACACACCCGATAGTTGTCCAGAGTTTTCCGGTGTTCCTATATTCTTTGGTTGGGCAGTGTACTCTGGCTTCACTATAATCCTTCACTTAAGGCCAAAAACAAGATCGTTTCAAACAGCTGCAGCTGATACTTTGACACTCACCAGCATCCTGATTCCTGACACTTGTACTAGAGTTCGAGTAACTAGCCTATATCCTTCTATGTCAAAAATGTGCAGGAAAAGAATGAAGTTGGGTTACAGAGAGTATGTTGATATTCCTTAGGGGAATTATGCAATCTCCTTTGTTCTTGAAAAACATGAGTGCAAAACTCACTAAGCAATATTTCATCATAGTAATGGGATCACTTTCTTCGAATGACCAGCAGGCCGATGAAGGCTATAACGCGACTAACCGCACCATATATGATGAGGATCATGATACAGTACTTCCAATGATGAAGACTATAGTTTAATTTTGCTAGAGCGCCACATCGATTTATCAGCCACACACCATAGTAACTGAAACCAAAATTTCAATTCATTAGAAGAGTGCAAAATGATCATCCTTTGGAGCATTGCCTCAATAACTATGAACTGAATACGAGCTATAAAGAAGCATATGCACATGGTTTTATCCAAAAAACAATTGCCAATAATAGGAGTGGCTCGCTAGAATGGAACTTGGGATACGCATTTCCTTAAAGTAAACATCAGCATGTAGCAAATATTGTAGATTATTATACATTTATACCTCCTTGCATTTGCGATCACGAGTGCTTCTAAAGCCCACTTTGGATAGCATAGATTAGCAATAACTTGTAACCCAGAATTGCTTAACGCCTGTGAAGAAATCAGGGTCAAGCAAACTGGAATGAGCACCGAAAACTGCAAGAAGAAAAAATCAAATTCAGCACAACGCCAAACGATAAAAATGAACAGTAGAGATTTATTCAATAACATGTTAAATATGTCACTTGGAAACGCACCAGTTGGGCAGGTCCCGGGTTTAGAAAGGTGGCAAAAGCATAACCCATGCCCGTCACACAGTAAACAAGACAGATCAAAACAGTGTAATTTTCGAGGAAGGTAGATCTTGGGTTTGTGAAAAAATAAAACATGGAGAGATAAATAACAGGCTTGATCACTGAATTAAAATGATCGATGGTATCCTTTGCAAGAAAATGTGCCAAGCTACTCATCCCAGAAGCACTTTCTCTCATATAATGTAATTTGTCAAGAGAAAAGGTCCTAAGTGCAGCAATTTGACACAAGAGAGCTGCAACAAGGAAAAATTAATTGCAAATGATTAGAAAATATATATGGTCGAACGAACTATAAAAAGTTATCTCGAATCAAAGATGTCTGATAAAGTCTAGGCTCGAAGTTCAAACCCGTAGCTATCTAAACTACCCTTTACAACGTCAAAAGAAAATGTTGAACTGAGACAGATAAATGACCAGCATTGTCTAGGGGTCTCTCACTCCTTATAGGGAAAATAAAGCAAGTTAAACTGGAGAAAACTATATCATGGTGCTTCCAAACTTTCCAATTGTAAAATCTTGACATCAGAAAAATAAAATCAAAGAAATTGCTTTTGAACTTACACATAGCAATGATTGTATATGTATATCCACTTGCTCCAAAATTTTCATCACTAATTTTGGATATAAGACCTAGGCAGGCTCCAGCAAGTAGTAAGATAAGATAATCTGTTGCCAGTAACTTGGCTTCCCGCAACCGCTGCTTGGTTATTCTGGAATTGAACTTAATGGTGTTAGCTTATCGTAAATGATATAATGGGAAGTATGTGTGATCTGAAACTGTTATATTCAACAACAACATCATTATCCCACTGCCTCAAGGGCTTCCATGCAATGATCGTAATATAGGTCACGATTTTAGGATTGTTAGCTGACATTAGAAAAAGGCTTGTCACAAAAGAAGTAACAAGTAATAGAAATTGATAGATTTATCAAATTTTTTGGAGCATTGATTCATGAAGATTTTTGAGTTATCATTCGGGCAAAAGTTAGCAAATTGATAGTCTACCCCTAGACCCTAGTTACTCAAAACCCAAACAATATAAACTTTATATGTCATATATTATAAACATATTATAGACTTGGTAAGACTATCCAACCCAGATGTGTGTCCGCGGATAGTACTGAGATTACTCAAGCTATTTTATGAAAATTTCCATTTATTTGGTTGAAAATGAAGCGTCCCGAATGTCATAACTCATACCCATATTGGAGTGTCAAATATCGAACATGAACATCCGAGGGGCTGAGGAAATACGGAGAGTCAAAGCGACATAGGTCACAATACGAAGACGCACATACAATGTCAAAGCCACAACACGAAAGTTTACCTGCCAAGGAAATACTTGTATTGCAGGATAACACCAGGGGTCCTTCGATTAGATAAATCCTTGCTCCTAAAGAATTTGTGTTGTATGTGATCGCGCTGCAGCTCAACATTATCCCTTACATCCTGCCACAGTTCCCCTGCAAAAGTTTCATCCTCACCAACCGAAACACTAGATACACTCCTCTGAGACATTTCAAGCCCAGCAAGTTGAGATTGCATGTCCTCAGGCACTGGATATCCATTATGAAGCATCCATCTTACAGGAAGCTCTTTATAATTAACTTTAGAACTTGCGCTTGGTTCCACCAAACCCTCTAGAATATCAATAAAGTAGTCTGGTGGATTCACGCGTTCTGGGACATTAATTCCCAATCCTGAAAAGTACTCCTCTACTTGCCTAACTGATCCATGGTAGACCATGAGACCACCTTTTGCTAGAAGTATCAAATCATCAAACATCCTGAACAATGCGTAGCTGAAAGAGACAAAATGATGAGGGTCAAGTAAAATAGATAAATGTGACATAAGATTAAACGATTTTAATGAAGCTGTTCCAATATCCATATGAGAAAATATTTGAATAACTCATGGTTGGATATTGGAACCTAGAACCAATTTTTGCAGAGTGTGTCAGTAAGACAGTAATATTGTCACAACAGCGCCTCATATGAGAATAGACGAATTGTTGTATATGATGACAATCTTAAAACTACGGGCGTCAAAGACTCTGCACCCACAAAGGCATACCTTGGTTGATGAACTACCATGCAAATATTCACCCCTGCAAGAGCTTCGTGCTTAAGGGCTCTAAGAAGTAATCGGGAAGATGAACTATCCAGGCCAGAGGTGGGTTCATCCAAAAATAGAAGTGACGGTTCCATGACCATTTCTAAGCCAACATTTACTCGCTTCCTCTGTCCTCCTGAGATTCCTCGTTCCTCCACTGTTCCGACCAGGGAATCACGTACTTCTTGTAGTCCCAAGTTCATTATGACTCTTTCCAAAATTAGGACTTTATCGGCTCTTGGCAAATGAGAGGATAGTCTACAATAGAAGGATGCAAATCATGGAATCACATAAATGGACAGTCATCAATTAAAAGAATAATACAAAGAAAACATGCTCCAACGGATAATAATTGAACCAACTTAAAGAGAATTCCAACAAAATGTTCTCTCTTCTGTTTGAGCTCCAAAAAATTGTGATTGAAAGGAATGTCTTAAACTATGCAATTATTGTCTCAGGGTGCCAATATGGACATACCTGCAACGCGCACTGAACCATAGGTTCTCCTCAACAGTCAAGTTTCCATGTACAATATCATCTTGTGGTACAAACCCAACAATCTTCTTGTACGAGTGAATTGACTCGGGTCTTCCATTTACGAGAATTAAACCGTTTTGTGTGCATCCGGTCGCCTTTCCAGCTAAAGCAGTGAGAAAAGTAGTTTTTCCGGCACCTGATGGACCCATGACAGCAGATATATGGCCAGCCATTATTTTACCAGTAAGGTTTTTTAAAAGATGTCGTTTCTTGCCTTTCAAAGTCAGAGTTAGATCTTTAAAATCAATTTCAATTAGAGGTCTTTTCATAATTTGATCCCCAGTAGCCATTGAGATAACTCCGGAAAATGAAAGATTCTCACTTAGCCTCTCTCGTGATTTTTCCCTTTCGATTTGAGCATACGCGTACTTAAAAATCTGGCTTTCTGTATTACCATCTTTTCCCTTCGGAGTATTTTTCTTAGGAGTTTTGCCTTCAATCTCAAGACCTGATTTCGCATTACTTGAAGACTCATCTACAGGTAAATCAGCCATAATTACGGACGATGGCTGTGAGTCACTCATGATTCTTGCCTGTTGAACAGATAACAGAGAATCATCTGGTATGACCTCATTTTCATGAACAATCTTGAGCTTTCTCTGAGAAAATCTCCTTGACAAATTAGATCGTAATTGAGATGCATGCTTCTTAGCTGCGTCTTTCGCAACTTTCCACCTTGCTCGAACAAGTTCATTATGTTCCACACTTCTAGCCGCTCTTTCCCTATATTTGGCTCGTCTTCTTTCTCGAAGAGCAAGAAGTTGGTCAGAAAAGTTGTACACAATTAGAAGAACAGCAACTAAAGCGATCTGCACGATTGGTTGAAAACATGTCAGTTCCCACCATTTGTTTTAAACCTGAACTTGGCCATTAAGTGATTAACACAATCCTTTTAGTTTTCCAATCTCTTAAAACATCTTTCATCATCCAATTACTCCAAAAGTTCAAATAAAACTAAAAACAGTTCAATCACTAATTAGACTGACAACTACATCATTGACACATTCGGAAATAATGCAACTTACAATGAGCATAATTCCGTATGTTTGAATGTTCTGCTTCTCAGTATTCCCCTTGCATGAAATCAGCTTTGAGCATCCTGCAAATATAATTAGTTAAATATCTGAACTTCACAACGCTTTTATTTTTATAAAAAAAAATTCCTGACTCATCCAGTTGAACAAAATTAATGAGAACAGTTCATTCTTCATAAGCATTAGTTTTTTAAGCTTCGTAAGCAATAGAATAAATGCAGATGTCGTAGTGCAGTTGGTAAAGTCATCGAGTAGTGGCACTCATGACCTCTGACTGAAATCGGAAAAATTCAAAAAACAAAGCACTAGTATTTAGCTTCATAAGCACATATGGAGTATTATTTATTGTAGGGTGCACTTTCAAGGAAACTTACTTTCTTCTGTTGTGGAACCTGTCAAGCAGTAATGTCTGGAAACACATAGAAGAACGATAGAACACTGTTAGAGCTTCCTTTACTTATTTTGACAAGATAGCGACAAACTAATAGAATATTTTTACACAGCATTTACAGAACTGAGCATTGAAAGAAAGTGTAGTACCCTTTATCGCATGCATCTTTTTCAGTTGTTGAAGGACAGTACGATCCTGCAGGGCAGAATATCTGTTTGCTAGTACCGTAATCAGCCCATATATTTGCTCCACCACAAGTATGGTTTCTTCCAGGAGGGAGTGGATATTGGTATCTGAGGAGAAGCAGAAAAAGACACTATTAAAATAAACACAGGCCAATATGTGCAAAGTAAAACACATTAATATAGAATGTTTTAGGAATTTCAAGTCTTACGGATCACATAAGCCAGTTGATGCATTCAGTGATGCTGACGGACAGTATGCACCCAAAGGGCAAGCTTCAAGGACAGAAAGCATATGTCAGTTGATAGTGTTAAGGAGCGCATTTGTTAACACATAATGAAGGATAACCAATAGAATTTGGATAAGACCATCTTAAGACGTAAGTGAACTGTAAGTTTTGGGTGTAAGTATCCAACTCAGAATTTTAAAAGCTAAACCCTCCCAAATCATGGTATCAGACTGGATCTTCAAATTGGTTGTTGCATTCTGATCTCAGTCGTTGTAGAATAAATGTGGCTGATATGGCTCTAAACGCAGTCACGGTAACCTTCAAATGTCTATAACTTGGACATAATGCAGTGTCATAGCCTATATTTTGTACCACGTCTTGTGCTATTATAAGACGGTCTTGCCTAAGCTTTTTGCGAGATCTCTCGGGGTTCATGAGGGGATGGTGATGGAGAGGGCACAATGGAGGGAGATGATTCATGTGGATTTTTAGTATTGGATGTTTTATTTAATTTTTTTTTTTTAAAAAAAAAAAAAGAAAAAAAAACCAATTACGGGAGATTGTCCCCCGCCCTTCCAATTTACTGATCAAATACGGGAGGTTGTCTCCCTCCCTTTCCCTCGAAATCCTTACAGAATCCAATCACGGGGCTAATACCGCTGATGATATTCAACTAAAAAAAATGATTCAAAGTTGAACTAAAAACCCAAAAATTTATCAACAATTATGAATCACAATTTAGGGAATTCTAACATTTTAGAAACAAAGTGGTAGGGGCTTATGCTAATGAGTCTTATACAATGTTGCTTCAAGAGTGATAACTGATAAGTAATGTTCAACATCATGACCATGCTATGTCAGGAGACGAAATTTTCACCTGCCAAGGAAGTACTTGTATTGGTGAATTACGCCAGGGGTTCTTCGACCTGATAAATCCTTGCGCCTTAGAAAATTAAGGTGCATTTGGTCGCGCCTTAATCCAACATTGTACTGAACATCCTGCCACACTTCTCCCGCAAAAGATTCAATCTCGCCAGCAGAATCAATAGATACACTTCTTGGAGACAGTTCAAGAGAGGCAACTTGAGATTGCATATCCTCAGGAACTGGATACCCTTTGTGAAGCATCCATCTTAAAGGGAGCTCTTTATAATTGACTCTTGAGCTTGTGCTCGTTCCCACCATACCCTCGAGAATGTCAATATAATAGTCTGGCGGATTCACACGCTCTGGGACATTGATTTCTAGTCCTGCAAAGTATTCCTCTACTTGCCTTACTGGCCCATGATAGACCATGAGACCACCTTTTGCTAGAAGTATCAAATCATCAAACATCCTGAACAACGAATAACTAAAAAAAGAGGAAAAAAATGCTGAGTGTAAGTTAGACAGGTTTTTTGCAAGTCAAAATAGAAGCTTTCATATATGAAAAATCCTGGCTTCCAAGAAAGCATACCTGGGTTGATGAACTACCATGCAAATATTCACTCCGGCAAGCGCTTCATGTTTAAGTGCTTTAAGTAGTAGTCGCGAAGATGAACTGTCTAGACCAGAGGTTGGTTCATCCAAAAATAGAAGTGAAGGTTCCATAACCATCTCTAAGCCAACGTTTACTCGTTTCCTCTGCCCTCCAGAGATTCCTCGTTCCTCCACTGTCCCGACCAGGGAATTGCGCACTTCATGTAGTCCCAAGTTCATTATGACTCTTTCAACAATCAGAACTTTGCGTGATCTTGGTAAGTGAGTGGATAGTCTTCACAAGCAGGTTGTCAATCACAAAAATGGACAGTGATAATAATTAGTAATTACAGTGGTTCAATGAGAAACTCCAAACTTGTATTCCCTTATTTCTTATTTTTACTCATCTTTCTGACTCTGTTATCCCTTTTTATCTCGCTATTTCCATTTCTGTGATTCCATACGATGATGGTTCATGTTACCAGATCACTGATAAGTGATCTTTTGAGACTAAAATTCTGTTCTTGTGTGAAAAAGGTCTGTAACCTTATCTGTAATCTGTTTTGGGTGACTTTTCTTTTAAAAAACAGTAACCCAAAACCCTAAATTTTATTCTCTAATGACATCAGTGAGTGTGAAGAATTCATAAAGTACAGAGACAATAAAAGATTGTCTTACTATTAAAGTGTAAGTACACAGTCTCTTAAGGTGCCAAATCTGCCATACCTGCAACGTGCACTGAACCATAGGTTCTCCTCTACCGTCAAATTTCCATGTACGATATCATCTTGTGGTACAAACCCAACAATCTTTTTGTATGAGTGGATAGACTCAAACCTTCCATTTATGAGAACTAAACCACTTTTCCTGCACCCGGTTGCTTTCCCAGCTAGAGCAGACAGAAATGTAGTCTTCCCAGCACCTGACGGCCCCATGACAGCAGCTATACGGGCAGGCATAATTTTTCCTGTAAGATTCTTTAAGAGACATTTTTTCTTGCCTTTTAATGTCAAAGTTAGATCTTTAAAAGCAATCGTAAGAAGAGGCCTTTTCTTAATCTCCTCATCTGTAGCCATTGAAATAACCCCAGAAAAAGTTGGATTCTCAGACTGCCTCTCTCGAGTCTTTTCCTTCTCAATCTGAGCATACACGTACTCAAACATCTGACTTACTGTTTTGACATGTTTTCCCTTGGCATCCTTTTTCTTTGTAATTTTATCTTCAATCTCAAGATTCAGCTTGCCATTACTGTGAGACTCGTCTACATGTGTTTGTGCTTTTATAACTGATACCTCTGACTCTCCCTCCAACCTCATCGATGAAGGCTGTGAGTCACTCATATTCCTTGCATGTTGAGCTGAGATCGTAGAATCATCCCCTTTGACATCTTCTTCATGTGAAACTTCGAGATTCCTTGAAGAGAATCTCCTTGATAAACTAGCTTGCAATTCGGATGCGTGCTTCTTAATAGAGTTTTTTGCTAATCTCCATCTTGCTTTTACACGTTCTTTCTTTTGCACACTTAATGTGGCTCTTTCCCTAGACTTGGCTCGTCTTCGTTCTCGGATAGCTAGAAGTTGGTCAGAGAAGTTGTAGACGAAGAGAAGCACAGCACCTAAAGCAATCTGCATGATTTATATTGAAATATATTGGTGATGGAACTGATTAAAAAACACCTTGAAAGGCTCTTGTGGGGTAGGGGGGGGGGGCTTGCACCTTTATTCAGCCATAGAGGTTGTTTCCGGATGGGCTATAAAGAAAATCGCATCATGAATTGCATCGCAGCACCGACAAATGCCACAATGCCGGAAGTGCACATAGTTCAGTGAACCGTTTTGCTTTATTCTATCTATTCCTAAACCAAATAATATTGAATCTTTCACCCCATTGAAAATGTAATAGTTTAAAACAGAGCTACAAATTTGAGTGAAAAATAACATGAAAACAGTCCTAACATTTCATATTTTAATACGTCATCAAAAGTCAACAAGTCGTCCATAATTTAGACATCTCTGAAGTTTCAAAATAGTGAAAACAATTGGAGGACTATCCTGGTTGACAATTACAAACTTGACTAAAGTTTAAAATAATGCAACTTACAATGAGCATAATTCCATAGGTTTGAATGTTCTGCTTTTCAGTATTACTCTTGCATGAAATTGATTTTGAGCATTCTGCAAATAATATATAATGGTTAAATATCTCTACCGTATGACACGAAAAGTAAAACTAGAGGAAAATAAATTCCTTGAGGGCTATCCAGTTAAACATAAGAAATTATGTCAGTCCATCCTTCACCAGCACTGGTATTTAGGTTACAGTCAAGTTTCATGATGAACTTACTCGTTTCTGACGTGGAACCTGTCATGCAGTAATATCTGAAAAACCATGAAGCAAACAATGTTTAGATAACCTGCTTCAATGACTAATCAAGTATTTGTAGTTATAATGATAGACCGAATTCACCGAAATACTGAAAGAAAGAGGAGTACCCACTATCACATGGTTTTTTTTCAGTGGTTGTAGGACAGTAGGATCCTGCAGGACAGAAAATCTGTTTGCTACTACCAAGATCAGCCCATATATTTGCTCCGCCACAAGTATGATTTCTTCCGGGAGGGAGTTGATACTGGTATCTGATGAAATCCAACATAAATTTATCAATAGTATAGCCAACAGGCCAGCAACAACATTACCCCTGTGTCTCAAAAGCCACACCGAAGGCAGGGTAAGGGGATGTTGTATATACGCAAAGACACTGCTTGCGGATGACTGACAAGAAGATTGTTACGATAACTGCATTGAACTGTTGCTACTTTATAATATAAGGGCGCAAAAGTTTAATGACTCATTTCATTCTCCTCATCTCCAAAGTCAATAAAAGCGAGTCTGGGGGAATGGAAAGGAGCGTAAAGCTAGAAAAAAAAATACATAAAAAGGAAAAGACAGTCTTACGGTTCGCATAAGCCAGTTGTTGCATTTAATGTTGCTAGCGGACAGTATGCACCCAAAGGACAAGCTTCAAGGGTAGAGAGTATACGTCAGTCAAAAGAATTATGAAAGGCACATGTAAGCGAAAACAGAAAATATGTTTGATTAGTTATAAAATGGGGGTAAGACTGGGTCCATCTAACCTTTTAACCCGCCATTGCAGGAGCTCTTGAGCTACTGGGTAACTTACAACTATTCAAGATTCGTCGTGATTCATAATAGGGACAAATGCACAATAAAGTTAAATCTATTAATAAGCAAGATATCAATAGACCAGCAGCACTCACGCATCATACAGGTAAGGCCTTGAGGACAAAAGAACCCATCACAACAACTTTTGCAGTCTGATGTTCTCGCAGGTATTAGTTGAGAATTTCCCAAGTCAAGCCCTTTCTGAGAGTTTACGCTGCAAGCCCATCCAGGCTCGCATCCAGCAACCCATGTAGTCAAATTACAGTTTCTGTTAAGGTTCATGTTATTGCCACCTACTTTATTGAAAAAGTTGTTTAAGTAAAGCTGTATCTCAACTGATGAGCACAAGCGGCTTCCAACATCTGCAAAATCATTGCAAGAGTGTCACTTAACTCCTAGATAGAAAATCAGCGTATTTTTTGAACAATTTACTTAGATTAAAATCAAAACAATGAATTACTAAGTGCAACAACGGCCTTTTATAACCCGACAAATGAATTAGCTAAAAAAAATCTGAACCATCAAACTTCGTAATTTTAACAAAACGAGAATATATATAGACCTAATGATAATACTGAACATAAATTGTCCCTTGAATTTGAGAAGACAATATGAAACGTCTTCTACTGTCTGCTAGTAACCTAATCAAACCCAAACAGTTCACGTCCCGGTTCAACTTGATATTAACCTGGCAAAGCCTAAACCCGATATCAGTAAGTAGATTATACATATGATGTACTGCAATCCTTAAACCCAAACAGTTCACATTCCGGTTTGAGTTGATATTAACCTGGCAAAACCTAAACCCGATATGACCCGGCCTGTCACCCGCCTATCTAGTAAACGGACAGACTAATAACTGTATAGCACAAGTAAATGAGAAGTAAGAGGAAGGTGTAATGAGCAACTATACAACTACATAATACTACGAGTATGTACTAAAACAGAGTACAAGTGACATGGGAAAAATGAGGTCCCTCTTTTCAATTATTTGTTAACTTTTTTTACTCTGTGTGAGACGTATTTTAATCAAATTTAAACAAATGAATGAGAAATTGAGACGGAAAGAGTATATGTATATAAATTGTCTATGAAGAGGAGAAAATGGAGAATTGAGGAAGAATAATCCGTAGCTTGCCTTGATTGTTTCGAGCGCAATGAGTCAAGAAATCCCAGTTTGAATAATTGAAAGCTCGATTCCAATCAATCTCCCTGAAACATTTTAGATTACAATCAACATTTACAACCTACAATCGGATATTGCAATTGACAGATTCCGACAATTCCATTATTTGGGGATTTTGGATTAAACCCTTGTTACACCGGTCCAGATTCTCTCCTTTACCCCAAAAGAAATTGACCTCCATTACTTTTACCCGTTGTCCCTATCATTTCTTTGCATTTACCTAATTTATTTGAGGGTACCATATTTTTTCTTTATGTTCTTTTGTTTTAGTCTAAAATAAGTTTTACTCCTAGAATATTTATTTAAGCTTCTTAATTCTTTTTTGTTTTTGTTAGGACGGTCACACCTAGGTAGCACCAAAACGGATACGGGACACGGACACGGACACGGCACGGACACGTGATACGGCATTCCATGAAATTAGGACACGGGACACGCCT
>JAYMSF010000764.1:0-14044 GCA_036897335.1 Silene vulgaris | reverse complement strand
AGTCATAAAGTACCGTCTTTGTCACTTGAACTTCACTAATTCAACCCTCTTAACACATACTAAAACCGTCTCATCAGAAATCTATTACCCTCCCAAGTCCCACTAATATAGCTATAACCTTTATATATAATTTGTATGATAAATGTGTACGCACTAGTTATTATTTAACATAATAATTACTTCTATAATCAAGAACCTAAATGGTCCACTTGGCCATTGCGTTTCACGCATAAATCACTAGAATCAATGGTATGGCCAAGGTGGTGGTTATAGATGTGCAGTGGCGACTTGGTGAATTGTTTTGTTGTAGCTGGTGGTTGCCTATAATTCGGCCTACTACCGTCGTAATGCATTTCTCTTGAAGAAAGGATATCCAGGGGCTCTCGTTATGTATCCTTATTTAAACCGAGAAGTACAAGACCATGTTACTAATATGGGGTTAAATCACTTGTAAACCTATCATTATCTTCTCAATTTCCCGGATTATTGGAGTGGACAACTTAACCTCGTAATTCTTTAGGGTGTTAGAACTTACAAACTCCAACACTTCAACATCCTCGTTTTGCCTTAAAGATGCCCGATGCCAAGCCCAAGATCCACTCAAAGGCGGACATCCCTTCTTGAAGAGGGGTGTCAGAGTGGGTGACCACATGGTTGTAGGGTTGCTCTTATGGACCTATCATCGTCGTATAAAACACCCCTCTTCAAGAAGGGATGTCCACCTTTGGGATCCTTTCATCCTTATTTGAGCCTAAAAGCTCAGGGCCTTGTGACTTGTGCCTTGTTGTGTGGAAGTGCGAATATCCTCTATTGAGCCCAAGTTGCTGCGTCAGTGTCCACGATTCATAATAGTACGATATTGTCCGCTTTGGGTCAAGTCCTCTATATTTAGTGGTACTTATAAAGATGATCTTCCATCTTGTCCCCACCGATGTAGGACATGGGTTTGCACCTTAACAATCCTCCCCTCAAACCAAAGACCATCATCTTAACTCGGACTTTGACCTCTGTATATGGAGAACTCTCCACACCCTACAGCCCCAACTTCTGGACACCCTTAGCATAATCAAGTCGTAATAACCTCCCCTTAACATACACTGTTTGTTCAAGGGCCTATTGTCCCTTCATGGGACTTCTGCAACACTTGCGTACCAAATTCCTCTTCATCCAATATACCCTGGATTGGTCCGTATCCAATGCCTTACATTACAAAAAATCAGAACAAATACCATCCACTAGAAATGGTCGGAGAAAGCAAAAATCTGTCAGTAGAAGGGATTAACGGCCGATTATAAAGTTTAGTGACCGAAATTTTCGGCCGGTAAATATGGCCAGGTGTGGAGGAAGGGGGACTGATGTAAGGAAATAAATGAAGAGATAAGGTCTGAAAAAGTGAAAGGAATGAAGCGCATTTGCTTGGGATAAAGTTCTAGTCTTGTGTACTAGCAAGTTTTATCTGCTATCTACCCTTGTTCCAAAGGTGTTATGTGCAAATGTCTTGGCTTTCTAGTCTTCCCCGTTGGCAACTCTGTGTTCGCAGCAAAGAGATCCAACAATCGGTACTATAGTCATGTTTACATCGTCTGTCAGTCTGTAATATGAACTGATAAGCACTCACAGCTTAAAAGCGTAAAATGAAAATATAACAAATTCTGTATTAAGTGACGGCAATTGGCTATATTGGATAAAACTAAATACACCAGAACACAAACTTGGTTCTTCTGGTGAACAGAGACCTCAAAATGATGTTTGGGCACAAGTGAAAACATGATATCCAACCTGGTTTTAGCCGAACCACATGAAGTGGAATGACCTACAGCTAATTCAAGCAAAACCCTGTCACTCTGTCAGGACTCGGAGCACATACATATTTAGCCATAATATCAATGTATGCAAGGCTTCCAAGTACTTCACCGCTAACAATGTCGATAAACAAGCTTAAGCAAAATGAGGAATTTTATGAGTAGAATTAGTGCTTGTTTCTTCTTGATACAATCTCTGATGCCCATGCTTTTCCCAAATCAGTCTGGAACTTCCCTGCAGGCAGATTTCATATTAATCATTGCAGTGATTGCATTAACCTATCAATTTGGCATCCAAACCTACGCTACCCAGACTCAGCTGCAACAGTCGTACACAGGTGCATCTCGGGGTGTTGGAGTGTCCGAAACAGTTATTTTCGGGAAAAAATATAAATGATTTAGGCCTACAATGAATTGTCTAAGTGTTGTCGCTGAACACTGTGTCATGCCAAGAAGCAGCAAATGTGCCATACTCAACGAGTCAACAGCAAGTATCAATAAGGTCTACTTTGTGAAATAGCAGTTTTATGACTTTTCCAACAGAGGAAATACAATCATGCGTGGACACAATTTTGACAATCAAGTTTCAATCTGGACTAAAAACTTGGCATTTTTTTTTCAAGCATTATTTTGAGAAAGAAAATGATGCGGGGAGGATACAAACTAAGACATATAAACAAACTACATTTTCATCGAGGCTAGGAGCGTGTAGAGCTTTCTATCCCACATTTTTAAAAGCATAACTTCACAATCAAAACTCAATAATCCAGTGAGTCAGTGACAACCTAAAGCCAGTCATGACTGTTCCAATTCTTGTGGCTCAAAGGGAAATGCAAGAAATATAAGAACTTTCCAGCTCTTAAAGATAGATAAGAGCCAGTTAATCGAAGATGCATTACCTGCAGTAGACACAAAGAACTCTTCCAGATTCTTCCCTTGTTCTGCACAAAGACAAATCAAAAAGAGCAGCAGAATGTCAATCGCCATCTCAATTTTATAATACTGTACTTCAGCAAAAACAATGTCATTGTGTAGTCAGCAAATACTTCGTATTATTTTCCACAAACAGTGAAACAGGTAAAAGAAAATTGCGATTGAAGAAGCAAACAACAGATGAGCCTGTTAAGTGTGCCGTCTAACCTTTCTCATACTCTAAAGCTTGAAGTATCATCTCAATCTGACAAAAAAAAACAGCCAACCCAAAATTAAGTTAAGAGAAGACATATGACAACATATCTCAGATGTGGAACATTTAATTAGGCCCTATCAAGTATCAACTGAAATTTGTTAATTTCGACTGTGTTCAACTGAACTAACCTCAATAGATTCTTGTTAGGTTAATTGTTTAGTACAACCCATTACAATCAATATAATATGGATCATAAAGTATGAGATCTATCTTCATAGACATCAAATTTGTTTTAACATTGACCGTAGAGGCATAGATGATGATTTAAGTTAGTCGACCGAATCATTTTGGAACTTGGGCTCTCTTTTTATTGTTGATTGAATAAACAGATTACTCATGTAATCAGTGTTATGGAACAAGACATAAGATCCCGCAAAATAAGACCCTGTTTTGAAATAAGGGACAAACTAGAAGCATAAAACATAAGGCGCTTTCAAAAGGACTACATACTTTGTCAAAGTCCTTGACCATCTTCGCTTCCAAGGATGAATTTTCTTCATACTCCATCCACAAATCATGGATCTCTTCAGCTGTTTAGTATATATATACAGTATCAATATATAACAATGCAACTACGCAACGCGGTCTCTCAGACATTAAAATTGTTACCTAAAACTTATAGATGAATAATTATTGAGTTCATGAAGCACTTGACCTTTTACTCGGAAATATATATCGGAGACCCAAAAGGCAAGGACTGAAAGGGACCTCCCCCCAAGGCGCTAGAAATGTACATAAATTGACTAGTAAAATAGAGGTAATAAAGAATACCTCTTGATCCTCCACCAAGGACATTGCACATGTGGTCGAGTGCTTCCTTTTCCCTACGATTCTTCTCCTCCTTAGAAATACCATCACAAGGTGTAATATCACCAACTATTGCTGAAAGAATTTGGGAAAAGGCAATCAAAAGCAAGTTAAATTGATTAAATGGAAAAGAGAAATAAATCGAAATATATTGAAGATACGATTAGAAGAATAGCGGAACAACACAATCAAAGGACAAGTTTATGAATAACCAAGCAATTGAATTTATTAGATGGATAAGACACACAAGTCTTCAACTATCGCACTGCAATTCTCTTACTTGCCCCTTAGCAACATTAAGAAAACTCATCTTTTAGGATGCTATCTATAAGTAGAAAACTTCTTCCTTACGATACAGAACAACTTCAAACCAACTTATTCAGTCAAGTACAACTTCTGTAGTCAACCCATGCTAAAGCAAAACAGGCAGTAGTTTCTTAGAACACTAGAACACTACATGATCTCATAAGTATTAACCCACTTCGAGATTACTGAAACCTTATGCGGGATAAGTGGATAACTGGAGTCTGGAGAACAGCTTAAAATATAGCCGCAATCCTATTTCTCAGCTTGAACTATAGCTGCTATCCTATTTCTCAGCTTGAACTATAGCCACAATCCTATTTCTCAGCTTGAACAACAGCCGCTATCCTATTTCTCGGCTTGAATAGCATGAACTATAAGCTACATCCTCAGATGCCTCAATCAGTCAATCATACACAAAGTTGTCACTCATTCAATCGAAATATTTACTCATACTACTTAAGGTACGCAACTAATCCACATATATCAACACAATAATCAACTAACAAAACAATAAGCAACTTAAAGAACTGAACTTCGGAACAATTAAGAAGAATTAACAAGTCTAAAACAATCCTCACCTTCTGCAATGTCATGTACAATTGCCATTTTCACACACCTGAAAAAACATCATCATTTCATAATAACAAAAATTAACAACTGCCCACATATAAATTACAAATTAAAAGAAAATCAAAAACAAAAACAACCCCAATTAAGAAAAAAAAAAGCATACTTGTCGCGATTAAGACCAGGAAAATCAGCAGAAATGAGTGCCATTAATCCCATACGATACATATGATCAGAAATTGATTCTGGGTTTTGAACATCTTTCTTCACCCAACCTGCCCTCTTTGTTGTCTGCAAGAAAACACAAACTTACTAGTTATTCTAAGGTAACTGGAAAGTTAGTTATTATAAAATCCGCTTTAGAAACTTGTTCTGTAAAACCGCCTTACACGAGTATTTGTATAAAGTTATATACCTTAAGACGGTTGCAGAGAGTGAGGAAGTCAATAGCAGAAGAGGGTGGTACAAAAGAGGGGTTCATTCGACTCTCAACAATGTCGAAAACGTTAGTTGAATTTTTATGCAAGAAAGAATTTGGGTTGATAGACGACATGACAGAAAAGCTTGTTTCAGGAATTGGGAGTAATTTTGTTACTACTACGGTGGAAGATTGGTTGATTGAAGAAGGAGAAAGTAATGAACTTGTGCTTAACAATTTCGGTTTTTTGGATTCTTTCTCTGGGCCTTGTTACTTTTCTTTTCTGTTTTTTCTGTATTACGCAGAAGTACTGTATGGTCTATTGGATCCGTATCCATGTACCGTCTCTTGTGGAGTTGCGGATTTGGACGGGGCAATTGAGTTTCGGCGAATTCTCATTTAAAACAGATTAAATATAGCCCTTTTGAGTGTCGATCTTGTTGTTTTAGATTGAAAATGTTTGAATTAAACTGAACTTATTTGAGCTGAACTGAACTGAGGTAAGAGTTAAATTTGTGAATAAAAAAGTTGAACTGAACTAAACTTAATAGAGCTGAATTAAACTGAAATGAGCTGAAATTAAGTCCAAAAGAACAAGGCCGAATATGACTAGGGTGTTCACTCGGTAGTCCGGATCAAAGACCAGATCAGACCGAATTTTATTTGGTCTTGTTCGCACTCCACCTATTTACTCTACTTTGGTCTTTGGTCCGGTCCTGGACCAAATCAGAACCGCGGACCGGACAATGGACCGAACTTATATAAAAAAAGAATCATTAGATTTTCATATATTATTGATTTTATTTTCTACTATACTTTGTTTACACGTAATATAAGATGAGTAATTATGTACTAAAATGTATTGTACTAAGAAAATATTGTTGCTTATTTTAATCGTTACGAACTTCTCGAGTTCTAATTTTATATGCTAAATCATGTCAATGACAATCATATTTGGTCCAATTTGGTCCGGTCCATACGTTTTTCTGGTCCAGATCGGACCAGACCTATATTAATATGATCTGGTCCTCGGTCCACCTTTTAACCCCTATTTGGTTTTCGGTCCTGAGAGTTTGGCCCGATCCAATCCGGTCCCGACCAATAAATACCCCTAAATATGACAAAAAGTAGTTGGCAAACAGAAAGCAAAAAGTTGTCATATATACGGATGTAAATTGAAGAGAATATTTTTCTAGTCTGACCGCGACTCAAGTTATTATCATAATTTTGTAAGAACAAAATTTTTAAGCAACTTGAATCCTCCCCCCAAAATATTGATTTTCGCAGTACGTTTTTTACTCAATTCAGTACTTTTTGCCCCTCTTTTTCCATTCACATACCCCTATTGGAAAAAACTAATTCCTTCCAAACCATAATCACAAGTTCTAAATAAACTCTTAAAATTTATCATCTTTTCGCAAATGAAATCCATTTTCATTGTAGAACCGATTATTGATTTGTTATTATAAATTGCTGATTAAATCACAAGCTATTAATTTTTGCTAATGACGCTAATGTGAATTTGCACTTTGTTAAATAGGGTTAGGGTTCTTTAAATTAGAAGTCTTTGCGATTTACTCGTATGCTTTTAATCAACCAGTCATGGACCAAATCAATGAAATTCAAAGACAATTGCACAAGTGGCATAGCCATCATGACAAACATTTCGTAATTGTTAACAGTTTAAGATTTATGAAGGGAACTATTTGAGAGTGTGCTAGCTAGTTGTCGTGCACAAGAGCCCGTTTTCCAACATGAAATGTTGTAGAATTAAACTCTATGCGAAAAAACAAGTTTGCCATGTGATTCCTAATTCATTGTTGGTCGCCGACTCGGTGGATGGAGCAGTGCAACTCTGGTGGCCGGTGGGGAATCGCTGATGAGATGAGTGTGTTTGGGAGAAAATTAGGGGAGGAGATATGACAGTGAAACGAGAGAGGGGAAATGAGGGGGTAAAATTGTCAAACGCGTACTGTAATGAGTAAAATGTGTACTGCGAAAATCAGCACCCAATCAATAATGGTGAATGATTGCATTACCTGAAATAATATTTAAAAAAGTAATTTAAGCAATTAAAGATCTCCCCGTGAAAAAAATAGTGTGAAAAACATTTGAGTAAAAGACGTGAATTACAAAAGTAGAGGGTGTAGTAACGCAAACAAATTTCTAAATCGACTATCGCTTAAATTATCCCGTTTCCCACTCTCCCATAATCCCTGTCTAAACTCTCTGCACCTTCATCTTCATCTTCATCTTCATCTTCATCTTCAACCTTTCCAATTTACAATCGAAGAACCCTAATTTATTAATGCATTCCCTATTTTGATTTATTTCCATCCTCCCATGGCTTCTGTTCGCCGCCTTTTTCCCACTTTCCGCCCTTCTCTGCGCCATAATCTCATTTCGCTCCAAGGTTCTCTGTCTTATAATTTCTGTCGTGATTTCGATCTTGTTTCTAACTTTTGATTTCTGAATTTGTGAATTGATGTTGGTTGATGTTGATGGTGTGTTGAATTTTTCAGGATTGGGAGCTGATTTCTGCCGGCATTACAGTGAGCAGAGAGTGTTGACAGTTGACAATGAGGATTTTGTCGACGACGAGGTTGCGAGAATTCGCCGTGAATTTGATGCAGCCAAGCAAAGGTTTTTGAATATTCCTGAGGCTCTTAAGTCTATGCCTAAAATGAATCCTGAAGGTATCATTTCTTGATTCATTTTTTTCAGTTGTTGCCTAATTCTACGTCAAATTATGTTCGATTCAATTATGAGATGATGTCGAGTGTGTTGAATTATTTATGAATGCGATTAATGACTTTTGAACTTTTGATCACAAGAAGTGAATTAGAATGCGTTTAGTGACTTGGCTATAGTTTGCACGCTATACTATATGGAACCGTCAATGGACATGGTAAAAGGAATACTAGAAAGATAGAGGCGGATATAGGAAACACGGTTTGTGGAAAGGAGAGATGAAGCAAATAGAGAAATGGAGAAAAGAATGGAAGGTGAGGAATGAATCCTATCATGAGATGTAAGAGGACAATTACTTTTGATCACAAATAGTGAATTAAAATGCATTTAATGACTTGGCTATCGTTTGCAAGCTATACTATATGGAACCGTCAATGGACATGGTAAAATGAATACTAGAAAGATAGAGGCGGATATTGGAAACACGGTTTGTGAAAGGGAGAGACGTAGGAAATAGAAAAATGGAGAAAAGAATGGAAGGTGAGGAATGAATCATATCAAGAGATGTAAGAGGACAAAAAGTTTAAGAAATGGTTAAAGAAAGGCAGTGCAAAACAAAATAAATTAAGGTTGAAAAAGTAAAATTTTGAGGAAACTTTAGGAAAGGGGAAAAAGGGAGATGCCTAGTGGTAAATAAGGCATATCTTCATATCTTATGGACTTGAGGTCCTGAACCAAAATTTCTTGAGCACATCGTTTGAATGGCTCGTTTTAGATGAGCGGATTGATAAATTATTATTTTGGCTCTTGTAGGGATATATGTGAATAAGAATTTGCGGTTGGACAATGTGCAAGTTTATGGATTCGACTACGATTACACACTTGCACATTACTCTTCTAATTTGCAAACTCTAATTTATGACCTTGCAAAGGAGCATCTAGTCAATGAGGTAGGTTTACCTTTTTTTCTCAAAAGAAAGTTTTAAGTAAGTAAATTTGTGTTGACAGTTCAGTAAGTGTCATTTGATCGACTATTATTATTTTAGCTTAGGTACCCTGAGAGCTGCATGAAGTTCAAATATGACCCTACCTTCCCTATCAGAGGACTATACTATGATAAGTTGAAAGGTTGTCTCTTGAAGCTGGATTTTTTCGGGTCAATTGAGCCTGATGGTTGCTACTTTGGCCGGCGTAAGGTGGGTACTATCTCTTCTGTTTTTTCTGTGCCTTTGTCTTGTGCTTTGACAGCCTTCATCTTTGTCTGAATTATGTAGGCTGACATAGCGCTGCTTATTGGCTATTTCTGTTTGTATATGATCTGTAATGAGCCTATTTTCTTCTGTATACTTTTGGAGACTAATTGTACTTGTGGGGAAAAAATAGTACTCAGTGACCAAGGAATCGTGCTGGTTACTTACTGAAACATGCTAACTGTAGCAAAATCCTCCCAAAACTTGAGTTGAATTGATAGTGATACTTTGAACAAAATGAATGCAGATCCCCACTAACACCCAGAGACAAAATTAAGATTTAAAATTAACGGTAACAATTGCAGCTGAATGTGTTTAGCCACAAGATTCAATAGTTGATGGAAGTTATAATATGACGAGTATTTAATCACTTTGATTAAGCTTATGAAGAATTAGATTAGTAGCCTCAAATCATGATTAGAGAGGGACTGTCAAGTTGTAAAGAGAGACATGTAGAGGAGAGAGAGTGAAAATTTTACAAGAGAAATGTTTGACAACGTCTCCTTAAAAAAATATAAATTGTTTGCTTAGAGGGTGTCGATGTTGTTCACCAAACTTGATTGGACCATGTTAACATGACATTCGTTATTGCAGAAGGCGGAGTCCTTATATTATGACTACCACATACTGAAGTATACCAATCTTGTTTTGTCTTTGAGTTAATTATGCATGAGCCTCAGTATAGGCCTATAGGATTAATATTGATCTTTAATTTTATATATTGCATTTCTGTTTTGTTGAGGGAAAAAATACGTCTGAGATGGATTCGAATGAAGAAATGTTTCATGAAATGTGTTTCTATTTCTGTTGTGGAGCATAAAAATATGACACATTGTAGTTTTAATTGGATTTTGGATTGTGAGTATTCCAAATCCGTTGGATCATTTACACCCTTAATCCTTGTACCCCTCAATAGTGGCTGCATGTGTTAAATGGTATTTATATTGTAATGTTTTGGCTTTTTGTTGTTCTCTCTTTCAGTTCTAGTCATGTATTTGCTCTCTGATATCTAGTTCATGTATGTAGCAAATCATGATTTCTGCAATCTGACACCTGCTTCTGTTTTTTATCTACTTCTCCAGCTTAGCCGGGAGCAGATAATAGAGATATATGGAACAAGACATATTGGTCGTGACCAAGCACGGGGACTTGTTAGTCTAATGGATTTCTTCTGCTTTAGTGAGGTAACTAGTTCTCCTGCCATCATTTTAGGTAGGGCACGTTCACACAAATCATGCTTTGTGTTCGTGCGTGCTAAAATGAACTTTTTGAATGTATGTACTTTCTTATGTTATGGTCACTCCTATCTCTATGTTGCTGCTGCTTGGGTGTAAATGTGTAATGGACTAATGGCCTAGCCGAACTTTATTTCACATATGTAAAGTGGAGAGAAGATGAAGTAGGTGGCTGCTTACATGTGAGAGAAGTGAAGTACCGAGAAAGAGAAAGACGAAAAAATCAAATAAATTGCCCAAAAAGGAAAAGTGAAGCTATTAAGGAGGGTCTTTAGCAATTTCCAGTTAGCCAAAGATTAACTGTAGTCTTAAAGTATAGGGAGCAAAGCAAAATAGCTCATTGAACTCTCTGCACTTTTATATTTCTTAAAAATAGTCACTGAATGCAATTCCCGACACAGTTTTAATTTTGCAGCATCCGGAGCTTTGTGCTCTTGTATTGTAATGTTATTGTTGCCAAAGTTTATGCAAGGAGTAGATGTTTATATAATCTCTAGATAAAATTGAGCTTTGGAACAAAATTTGTTAAAGTTAAGTATTAAGATTTAAAACCAGTATTAGTATCAAGTTAGCACAATCGCTGTATAAGAGTTTGACCATCATATCTTGTTTGACAATTTTTTTTTTCCAGACTGTGATTTAAGATCAGTATTATTATCAAGTATTAATATTTAAGCAAGTTCAGGCTGTATGCATTTTATATATTGTCCAGCTTGTCCTTTTATTTATTTTTATTTTTTTTCTTATAATCTCATATTGTGGAGCCCTATTGGATACCCTAGATGGTTTCAGATGATGTGATTCAGACCCCAAATCATTTTGGGACTGGGGCTCCGATTTTTTATTTTATTTTTTTAATTTTAATTTTTATATTCTCATATATTTCAAGTAGCAATATCTGCTGTTTACTATGAAATGCCATTCCAGTGTCATTTTTCATAAATAACTGATTTTGATCATCCTGCTAATGTGGTTAAGCCTTGACTTAACTACACAAGGCATTGCACAGGATCTTCTGGTATGAAGATAGTTATGTATCTAGGCTTGCTTTTACGACCCCCGTACTTATAAATTCTTATTTTATTTTCTTTGAAGGCATGCTTGATTGCGGATATAGTGCAACATTTTGTTGATGAAAAATTGGAGTTTGATGCTTCTTATGTCTATCAAGATGTCAATCATGCAATCCAACATGTACATAGAAGTGGATTGGCTCACAGAGCCATTATTTCTGATCCCCACAGGTACCTTGTCAAAAATGTAAGTGATATCGCTATTCTGTCAAAACAGCTGTGATTTTCAGTTGCTGTTACTTATCATTTATCAGTCTTGATATCACTGTTCTTCTATATTGAAGGGATCTGTGAGGTCAGTGATTTTCTATCATTCATCAATGTAGAATCATTCATGTTTTTGTTTATTGTGTCTTGCATTGATCTATCTAACAGGGTCAGCTGTATTGCTTTTTGAGGATGTTGAGAGATAAAGGAAAGAAACTGTTCTTGCTCACTAATTCACCATATTATTTTGTTGATGGAGGCATGCGCTTCCTCTTAGAGGTAATTCCCGTTTTCATTAAGGTTTAATTCTGTGCATACTCATTACATTATCCCCAACATCTGTTAATTCCTCAGAGAAGCTTATAATTTTTTTTTCTTTTATAATTTTGTGAATGTGACTGGGGTGGGGATAGCTGGTGTAAGAAGTTTGCCTCAACATGTTGTCCACACCATCAAATATGTTGATGAGCTTTATTTATTTTTATTATTTTCCTAAAGAGGGGCCTATATGGGAGGTTCTAGGTGTTATTCACACCTTCAAGAGCTATTCTCCAATGTCTAATGAAGGATTTTTTAAGCCAATTTCTTGTGTGTAGTGATGGAGGCATGCGCTTCTTCTTAGTGTTGTTCCTTTAAGTAGAACTTTGACTGTTGCGACTACTGCGTGGAGTGTGTTGGATGTCAAGAGGCTACTTCGTCTAGAATTACATTGTTTTGTGAGGATACAATATTATCCAACCTTGTACTTCATCACTTTCATCATTCATGGTGCGTATTCAACTGTGCAAGTGCATCATGTCGTTTACTCATTTGTTTGACAATGGCTAAATTCTGTGCTGTGTCATTTTGGACTTTTAATTTTGTGTGTCATGACAAACCATTAAATTACACGGTGTGCTTTCATTATGTTGATTAGGATTCACTGGGATGCGGAGATTCTTGGAGAGAGCTTTTTGATGTAGTCATTGCTAAAGCCAATAAGCCAGACTTCTATACATCAGAGCGTCCATTCCGGTAATCGCCTTCTGCTTTTGTTACTTTCTAGTTTCTACTGAATTATTCTTAAGAGGAATAAGACACAATTTTGACAAATAAATGGGCCCTTCTTTTAGTACTAGTTCCAGTTCAACTCTATCATTGATAACCACTCTTCAGTATGAAATTTGGAGTTCCTGGTTTTGATATCTCTAGCTTATTCAGTTTTGTTCAAAGATCCTCACTTGCCTATAAAATTATCACTGTTGTCTTTAAGCATTGTCACAATTATGACAAATAACAAATTAGGCCCTGGTGTAAAAAAAGTATCCTCCCTGGACCCTGGCCTATACTTTATACAAGTTTTATGAACTGGAATGATCCCCTTTATTCTTATAAAAAAAACAGGTACCATGAATTAGTTTGTCCAATCATTTTACAAAATCTTAGTACTCCTCTTTAGCAGAATGTATTCTTTCAATTGAGTTTCTACAAAAAATTCTCTCTTTTGGTTATTTTGTACTCTTTTTTCTTATTGAATCAACCTGATTCTGTGGATATCTATCTTCTTAATGTTAATTACTGTATATGTCAGCGTCATACATTTTCTGAATCTCCACCTGGGATGTTAATACATTTTCCGTATCTCTACCTGGGGATGTTAAGCCTACACGTCCAGACTCCAGAGACCATGTGTGATTCTTGGTTATTCTTGTTCTTTCTTATGTTTGCTCTGTGATCTTCCCAGTTACACAAGATTTACCTTGCTTATGAGAATTGAAAGTATTTTATCCATCATACTATACATTTCAAGTTCTGTGCTGCAGATGTTATGACACCAAGAAAGATAGGTTGGCATTTTCTAAGGTGGATGCGTTTCTTCCTAATAAGATATATTACCATGGGTGCCTCAAATCCTTTCTTCAAATTACAAAGTGGCATGGCCCGGAGGTATACTTAGGGTTCTTTTTTTGCTGTCTTTACTTGTTAGATTATGAAAGGAATGTCAAATTGTTTTTTACCGTTCGAAATTTTTCTTTTTCTTCATCTTCTTTTCCCTTATTTCCACTCTCTATAAACATTTAGGTCATATACTTTGGCGACCATTTGTTTAGCGATCTCAGAGGGCCTTCTAAAGCGGGTTGGCGTACTGCTGCTATTATTCACGAATTGGAAGTATGTTTATTATTTTACTTTGCTCTTCTGTCTTCATAATTACATATCTTGGAATACATGTGAACTGTGATATCTTTATCTACTGCATATTGTTTTTACAAGTATGCCTTTATGCCTATTATATTGTAGACTGAGAATTATGGCTGACTTGTTCTGAATTTGTGAAGCACTATCTTGGTCACTTTATCAAATCTTAATTTTAGGAGTCATACTAGTCATACTAGTACTTAACAGGCTAGAATAAGTTGATGTGTATGGAATATGTACACCATGTAAGAAACTTATGCCGGGTCTTTTTTTTTTTTTTTTTTTTTTTTTTTTTTTTTTTTTTTTTTTTTTTTTAAATTA
>JAYMSF010000763.1:0-14048 GCA_036897335.1 Silene vulgaris | reverse complement strand
TCACACCATATCCGTCACAAATGAAGACGGATATCATTTCCTCTCACAGAATACCCATGAGATGTGAGTGGGGGAGCACATGGGAGGTGCCCACCTTGCCCCCTCTACCCATTTCCTCTCACAAATTACCCGTTGCAAGATCCGACCCGTCTTCAGCAAGACTTTTTGTTCTTTAACACACCTCACAAACTTTAATTTAATCCTTCCCCAAAAAGTAACTCTGAAAAATGTGAAATACACTTGTACTCTACCTAATCTCTCATTTAATAACATCACACCCACATTAATCATACTCCTAAATTAAGATCTAACAATTATCAAATAGACAAACAAAAAACATAAATTAAGTTGTTGTAAAAGGAGTATAATGATTTACCTCATATACTCTTATTTATATACTCCATCTCTTTTAATAGTTGGTATTAAATGAGTTGTAAGGACAGTATAATATCGAGGATGGAAGAATTCGAGTCTGAAATATATTGTCCACTTGATCTCCATCTTAACCACTAGACTAAGACTCGCAGATTATACACCTTATTAAATAACAACACTGATAAGTCTTATAACTTCATAGTGTTTTATACCCTCCGTACCAAAGAAATGCCAAAACACAAATAAATTTGTCATATATAGAGTAATATAGAACAACTATTTCATATACTACTCAATAACAATAATAAACTCTTGCTCCTTTTAACTTGATTTCAGTTCTTAAATTAAGATCAATATATCTATACACTTTAATTTAACTAAATTTAGTTCATTTATACTCTTCACTTCGGTCCACTTCGAGATCTTTAAATCCAAAACTAAACTCTACTACAAGATTCAGTTCCGTAAAAATTTGAGTTCATTTTATCTTTACTCTTTATTTCAATTAAGTTCACTTCATTAATATTTTACTTTTTATTCAGTTCCTAAATTAAGTTCAGTTAATCTTTACTCTTTATTGGTTTATCTTTACTCTTTATTTCAATTAAGTTCACTTCATTAATCTTTACTCTTTATTGTAATTAATAACTTCTACTCTTTCATAATCTTTACTTTAATTCATTCCGAGTGCTTTAAATTCAGTTCACTACTTCAAACCAATTTTAATCCAAAATTACAATTTACTACAAGATTCGGTTCCTCTAAATTGAGTTCATTTTATCTTTACTCCTCATTTCAATGAAGTTCACTCCATTAATATTTTCCACTCTAATTTAGTTCAAATTCTCTAAGTTAAGTTCACTTCAAACCATTTTACAAGACATCAAGATTATTATACAACAATCTTACAAAAAGAAATTTATGTCCCAACCAAAAAACAAAGCACACAAATCCTCATTTAAGATGACAATATCCGTCTTAAGTTTAAGACATGTCAAATAATACCAAAATATCCCATTTTCTACCTAGAAATTGATAAATTTTGTGTCTTTAATATCACCATGCGGTAGTATTTGACTTGTCTTAAATTTAAGACGGAATAATAGCCGTCTTAAGCAAGACTTAATGAAAAAAGCATTAGTTGAGCAGTTGGTTACTCTTTTCAATTTGTGTATGCTTTAGTTTTGTCTCTTTTCTTCAACCATTATCACTCTTCTTCCCTTCCTACTCACTCTCTTTCCTTCATCCTTTTTTCCCCAATTTCATTTCCTTTCCTTTACTCTTTTCCCTTCTCAAAACCCTAATTTCCGCAATTAATCCTTTCTCTCTCTTCTTCATCTCCGATCTCCCGCGTTTTGCACCGAGTCCACTCAATGGATGACTCGGCGGTCTATTCACTCGTACTGTAAACTGTATTATACACACATACTTTATACATTATATTATTTATTGTAATTAGCGGATTATTGTGATTAATTTGGTTAATTTTGAGCTAATAAGAAGCTACTGATGCTTAACAATGGCGGCTTTTGAACGTCCTAGGCTTGGTCCATCCAATACGGTGCCGTTTTTGTTACTTTACTCTTACTATTGCTTGCATTTTAATTTAAATTTAAATTTTCTTTTTTTTTGTTAATTTTGTTTATTGTTTGATTTTGCGGTGTTGATTGATTGCTGCATTGATGTATTTTGACTGTTTATTAGTGTTTCAAATGTTGTATTTTGAATTATGGTATTTGATGATTTATTGATTGTATTTGGATAAAGTAGAGTGCATTATGCTTTGATTAAATGAGTGATAATCGCGGTTGTTGGAAAGAAATGTGTAGGTTTATTGGTGAATGATTTGAGGTTAGAGGCTATGGTATTTGACGATTTCTTAGTTTTGGTTAATTGATTGTATTTGGATAAAGTAGAGTGTGTTATGGGGATCAAACGAGTGATAATCGCGGTTTTTGGAAGGAAGTGCATAGGTTTATAGGAGAAGAATTCGAGGTTATTGGAAGGGGAGATTAATAGTTGGGTTATGAATTATTAAAGACCTAATGAATTACTTGTAGGGTTGTCGCTGATGGGTAAGTGTCGTATGAAAGAAGAGAATGCAGTGTGTTTTTCAGCTTTAAAGTTTACGGTTGATAAGATGTGGAATTTGACTGCAGTTGCTTTCATCGTAGCGGTGTTTGCTTTGGGTGTTCGTTTAGACTTTTCCGCCTCTTAAGAAGAAACATATTGTCTATCATGTTTATGACTACTAGGAGTAATATTTAGTAGGAATCATGGAAGATTCATTTTTGTATGGAAGCGAACAATTATGAGTTGTACACATGCCATTTGTGGGTTAAGTGAAATTGGGACTATGTTGTTGATGGGTGTTTTGTCCATAGAAGTTCATGATTAATTGGGCTTGATCGCTAGCTATGACTCATAGGCTAGTTGAATGCAGCTGAAGAAATAGTTACCAATGCATTGATTAAGTTAGCTTTCATCATTTGGACATTTTTCTGTATTGGTGGCAGCAATATAGGAGGGGAAGAAATCTAGACAACATACATAGAAATGCTTACACTATAAATAAAATGATACAGTGTGAGGTGTATGGACTTTCTATGATTCTCGACATTTTTTTTTTATTGTTTTCCCGCCGACATTTCACGGTAGTCAATCCCCAAATCATTTTGGAACAAAACATTTGTTGTTTTTGTTTTTTACTTGCATGACCTATCTACAGTCTGTTTTAATTGCTTTTGCATAACACAATTTAACAAGATGCTCATATCACTGCTTGCATGACCTTTGATGTGGGCTTTCTTCTGCTAATTTTAGTTCCATGTTTTATTGTACATTTCACGATCCTTTTCCTTAGTATGTTCGATGTTTCTGATTTAATGTGTGTAATACTTCAGGTTTTTAAGAGTGGACCGCTGTTTATCTCATCCAAAGGTTGGTGATTGTCTCTCTCATTAATTTCATCTGTCTATCTCTTGATCTTCACATCCGTTTATTAGAATCAACATCTACATTACCCCAACACCTCTAAAAAGGCTCTTGCCAAGAGGGAGTGGTGGATGAGGTTTTGGATGTACCGTACATTTTGAATTTTTGATTAGACTCTTGGCTATTAATGTCACGTCTATATGTTGCGGAGTATTTCATATTAAATGAGAATTGCTTTTACTCTACCGGTTCTTTTCTATTTAACTTGCTCACTCTAAATTTAGGAATTATATTGCTTGGAGTCTTTAGGTTTGGTTACTCTTAGTTCTGCTCTGATATGTTCTTATTTGCTGCAGGCCTGGGTTGGAAGTCTTGGAAGAAGCGCTGGTTTATCCTAACGCGTACTTCATTAGTGTTTTTTAAAAATGATCCTGTAAGCCTTAGGCTCTTAGGCTGCTCTTAGTGAATTTAAAGCACTGCATTTCATATATTGATTTTAGCAAATCAATAACTTTGGGAGGTTTTGGTTTCTTAAATCCTTTTCTCAGCAACTTTTCCAAAGATCTGAATTCTATTCTTCTTTGGACTTTTAGCTTTCTTTCCTTAATGGCTGAATTTGTGTCACTTCACTTTCCTGCATTTTTGTAGATCCATGGTTTTTGTTTTCTGTCATATTAGGCTTGTTTTCCTCCTGGGTTTTTGAAGCTTTTGACGTTGTATTATGATTTACTTGGTAAATTAAAAGTTTCGACGTTCACATCCGTGAGGATGTTATAGGTTGATTTCTTTCAACCTAATTTCCTTTCCTTGTAAAAAAAAAAAGCGCTGCATTTCATTTACAATAAGTTGAACTAACCCCATTGATGTTCTATGCGATTGATGCTTATGCAAATTTGTGGTTTTGTAGAGTGCTCTTCCTCAGAGAGGTGGAGAAGTGAATCTAACCTTAGGCGGCATTGATTTAAATAACTCTGGAAGGTAGGTCATTGTTTCCATAGATTCCCTTGTTTTACAAGTGTGTTACTGTTGCCTGGTCTGAGATTTTTCAATATCAGTGTTGTTGTAAGAGAGGACAAGAAGCTGTTGACAGTGCTTTTTCCAGATGGACGTGATGGCCGAGCTTTCACACTGAAGGTACTTTCAGACAGCTTGTTATCTGTTTGGTGATTGATAGTTGATGGAATGATTGCACTTTGGCAGTTTTTCTTCTAATGTATATAGACATATAGTCATAGAGATGTCATACACAGGACAGGAGTTTACTAAGAGTTTTGATATCTGTATTTGTTCATTGGCTTTGTGAACTTTTAGACTGAGACGTCAGAGGACTTGTATGAATGGAAGACAGCTCTGGAGCAAGCGCTTGCACAGGCACCGAGTGCTGCTCTTGTGATGGGTCATAATGGAATATTTCGAAATGACACAAGTGATGCTATTGATGGACCTTTTAATCAATGTATGTGTTTGTTTGTTCATACTTCGTCACTAAATATATTGGCTACATTATTCTTTTTGCAGTATCTTCACTTCTTGTTCCTTTTCGCGTGACAATTGTCTTGTTTAGAAAGGGTTTTTGTTTATATTAAGTGACATTCTGATACTTTCAGGGAGGGATAAGCGACCTGTTAAATCATTGGTAGTTGGACGACCAATTTTGCTCGCTTTGGAGGATATAGATGGGGGACCATCATTTCTGGAGAAAGCTCTTCGATTTCTTGAGACTTATGGTAAGTCTTCGTCAAACCTCTCTTTCAAGTGTTTTTTTTTCTTAGATTTTCCAGCTATTGTTATTATCTCATTTCTATTTCTTTTTTTTTTTTGTTTCCCTGGCAAACCGAAGATTGAACTGCTGTTTATTACTACCCTCACGATCTTAACTTCAAGCAAGAGTAGTTTTTACTGTTCGCCTAGTAGAGTAAATTGCTTAACTTTATAGTGTCCTATGTTCGGCAGGGATTAAGGTTGAAGGAATTTTACGGCAGGCTGCAGATGTGGAAGAGGTAGAGCGTAGAGTCCAGGATTATGAACAAGGTTCAGATCCTACATTTATTTGCAGTGTTTCTTGATACAACTCTGTACGCGCCTGTATTTTATTCTCTACTATCAGGTTGTTGTTAATATCCTTCAAATTTGGGTATGTTTTTTAGGCAAAAATGAATTTGATCCTCATGAAGATGCACATGTTATTGGTGACTGTGTGAAGGTATTTCTTAATTTTCTTTGTTGGTATTTGTTCCTAAGCATGTGATTTGTCTTATGGTCAACTCATAAATCTGATTGACAGCACGTTCTTCGCGAGCTTCCTTCATCTCCAGTTCCCGCATCTTGTTGTTCTGCATTGCTCGAGGCTTACAGTAAGTTCAGATTACAGTATCTTATAAGTAGAGGCATTTCTTACTTATTTTGGTCTAGAATTAAGTATTTGAATCCTTCAGGTTGTATCAACTTGTTTTAATCGCTCTGCTTGAAATTATTTCAGATGTATATTCGCTTTTTGGGCTGCACTATTGTTTATCTATAAAGTATACCTGTTGTAGGAAGTACATTTCCATTTGTTAATTACCTTCTTAGATGTTTGAGCAACTTTTATCTGTTGATGTATTTTTCTTCAGTCATCAATAAGACTGACCGCTTGAGACATAACACTTCTACTTCTCCCATTCCCCCGCTCTTCCTTTTCCTTCTGGCCATTATTTTGAGTTTTGATGGCATTGTTAAGTTCTGACTTCTGAGAATAAAGACTACAAACCTTACTTTTGCTGTTGGGTATATTAGCCCAAGGAGGAACGAATAGCTCTTGCAAGTCGTACTCTCATTTGGCCACATGATACCTCCACCTGCTTTGGGGCTTGGATGATTTGATTGGAGATTTGGAGGTGGTTTTTGAGCTGGCGTTTGGTTGTGGCATCTTTGATTGTGCTTTTTGTGGTATTGGTTTCTAGTTGCTTTATCCATCTTGTCCTAAGTGCCTTCTTTTTGTAAAGCATTATCACTCCTGATGGTATCGGTTTCTAGTTGCTGCTTATTTACATTGTACGCTGGTATAGTTTATCCTTTATTTTAAAAAGTTAGTGAGAGTTTTGAGGTCTGGCATAGATTATTCGTGGGGCACCTCGGTAACTCTTTTGCCATCAATTACTCAGTTACCGTGTTTTTATAGTTCTTCCCGTGCTGTAGAGATCCGTTTTAATACGCCTTTTGTTGCTAATTTAATTGTGTAGCCCCTTCACCATCCTTTCTTCCTAGATTTCTTTATCTTTATATGATAATTGTGATAGAGTTGTTTTTTACATGTTGCAAGTTCAGTACTTTTATCCCAACTATATGAATTGGTCAACCAATAATTTGTTGTTTCCTGCTTTGTTGCATCAGAAATTGATCTTAAGGAAGCTCGGGTAAATGCTATGCGATCAGCTATACTGGAGACGTTTCCAGAACCAAACCGGCGATTATTGCAAAGGTACTTTTTCTGTCTGGTCATCCTTATGTGTGTTAAATTCTGATATTATAATTTATTTGGATGTCTTATTTGTATACTGGCAGTTATTTCTGTACTCTATGTTCTTTTTTGGTGCTTGAATTTGGAAATAAACATGCTGACTAGAGTCTTCTATAATGTTTAAGCATTTTTGGTGCTTGAATCTGGCATTTTTGTGTTTTGTGCTGCAATCACGCCTTGGATTTTCTAAAATTGTTTAGAATGTTTGACTGCCATATCCCTGTTTTTTTCCCTTTCTTTTATTCATTCACCGTCCCTTGCAGGATTGTGAAAATGATGCACACAATAGCTTCTCATGCCTCTGATAATCGTATGACCCCATCTGCCGTTGCGGCATGCATGGCACCTTTGCTTCTACGCCCTCTTTTAGCTGGCGAGTGTGAGCTGGATGATGACTTTGATATGAACGGTGATAATTCAGCCCAGCTGCTTGCTGCTGCAAATGCTGCTAATAATGCGCAAGCTATCGTTACGACTCTTCTGGAAGAATATGAGAATATTTTTGATGTAAGTTGCTCTCAATTGTCTCTGTGTGTATTTTCTGTTTAGCTGCTCTCAATTCGCTGAGCTATTGACCACTTTCTCAGTTTTTCGGCACAGTTTTGCTTAGTGAGTTTGTGAATTGTCTTATTTTCAGGATGATAGTTTACAAAGATGCTCAATTTCGGCTGACTCGCGGATTGAGAACAGTGATAGTGATGATACAACAGATGAGGAGAATATAAGTGTCATAGACAATGGATTTCGTATTACCGTAAATGGATCAGACCATGAAACTGATGATGACCAAGAACGGGTATTGAGTGGTAAACTTAGTGGAAGCAGTGGCTATGCTGGCAGTGACCTGTATGACTATAAGGTTTCTTTCTTTCGTTTCCCTTAACAACCTGTTTGAAAACCATTGTCAAATGACCCCCATTTTCTTAGAAGTTTGAACTTTAGCGTTCTTCTCTTTACCAGAGTAGCCGTTTTCAAATAAAGAATGGTTTTCAGTTAACGTGATCAAGTGAACTATGTAGGTATATTATAATTTTTTTTTTTGCTGTAATTCAGGTTCAGGCTGTAGAAGGTGATGATTCTGATGGATCAGCTAGAGGTGATCATGCCCCATCCGTCAATTCAAAACCTCAATTAGATCCCGAACCATTTAGAGAGTCTAATGGCGAGTTGATTGAACAGAAAACGCCAGTTAAAACATGTGAAAGCTCAACTAATGTAATTGACAGCCCTGTTGTTACAACCGGGGAATCTTATAAGTCAATGGGGGAGATACTGTCATCTTTGGATCCAGGACCTCCATTGCCTATCTGTGGCCCTGAATCAAGTGTTGGGAAATCATCCACTAAGCTTGCAGGTCCCAATGTTAAGCGGTCCCCATTTTGGGGAAGAAACTCTGTAAGTTAACTCACCTCGTGCTGCTCTGATATACTCCGCATTCCTTGTTTCTAGTATACAGACTGTTCCTTCTTCTACTAACGAATTTCTGCTGTCTGCCTTTCGTTCCCTCTGAATCGATTTCCTAAAAAACTTTCTATAATTGCTTATGTAGTTATATACACTGCATTTTTTTTTTGTGTTGTCAACCTTCGATTTGTTTTTCTCTTCCGGTACTGTGGCAAGCCATTGTCTGTTCCATTGGGTACTCGCACTGGCAGATGCCATGTCATCACTAGCAGAATCCTTATCTCTTTGGTATGGTGCTGGGACTAAACCTCTTGGTCCGAATGGGAATTTAGCTAGCACGAGTTTTGTTATTTATTTTGTGTGGTTGAACGGTAGTGTACTGTAGAAGAGCATCTTGGAACTAAAAGCTATATGCATCAGACTTCATTGTTAGGTTAGAGTATTGATTCTCTTTATAGCAGAAGTGTGAAGCGCACCTGGCAAAGAGCGTTATCCACTTACGACTTTTGATAATTATTTAACCTAAAATGTTGGGAGTTTCAGGGGCTGTGAATTTGTGATCTTAATATCAAGTATTTTGGTCATCCTGAATTTATGATGCAATTACTGGTCAATTGGTCATGTTGGCTATTTTAGATTCTTAGCTCTTTGAAAATCTCATTGGAAGTCTGGAACCTGTGAGATATTGCAATGTCCTTCAGCATTCTGCAGTCTGGTTTTGTAGTTCATGCACTCAGAATGTTGTTGATTTTGTAATTTGTACCAAGCAGTTTGGTCCATTACACTTGGTGGTTTGATCAGTTGTCGTTTATGGCCTTTACGTTCAGTTTTCAATTTGTACTATATGGTAACTAATTAGTTTAGTTAATTGAATACTTTTTTGTTTGCCTTTTCAGGCCCGTAAAACACCATCTATGGAGTCGGTTGATTCCTCGGGAGAGGAAGAGTAAGTGCCTTCCTTACCTACCCCCCTTCTGTTCACGCTATAATCAATACTCTTGGCTGCTATTCTCTAATTAGGATGTAATTTTGGTTGCAAAATGTTTGTGCCGTTGCTTCTTGAATTTTCTCATTAATTTCATTCCTGATGGTTCCTTTTGTCCAACAGACTTACCATCCAGCGTCTTGAAATCACAAAGAATGACTTGCGACACCGAATTGCAAAAGAGGTTAGGGGAAAGTGTCTGATTAATACATATTTACCCACTGTATTTAATTTAGGCGACTGATACAATTCTACTGATTTTGGTAGGCTCGCGGCAATGCTATATTACAAGCTAGCCTGGAAAGAAGAAAACAAGCTCTTCATGAGCGACGCTTGGCACTTGAACAAGATGTATGTGTCTATTGTTCCAGTTTGCTACTTTGCTGTTTGTTTGGCGCCTTTCTCAATAGGCTGGTTAAAGCTATAAAGAAGAGTTAATTAAGTTTCCTCACTTTTTTTTAATTCTAATCAGTGAAGGGTCTATTTTTGGTAAATAGGCAAGTTTATCATCTTTTTCCTACCTTGTTTTATACAACCTCTTTAAACATTTTGGTTTGTCCATTGGTTTGTTGAACTGCTTCATCCTTTTCCATGTCTCCCTTCTTTAGCTCATTTAGTATTCGATAGTCATCATCGTCTGGCTGGGTCCTTTTATTTTATTGCCTTTACTCTAAAAATATGTATTCCTTGATTGTGAAATTTTCAAGCATTTCTTCAATCATATCAAATATTTTTACTTTGATGGGTGTTCCTTGTGAAGGGAGTGCTAGCTATATTAACAGAAATTTTCCATTTCAGGTTCAAAGACTCCAAGAGCAGCTTCAAGCTGAAAGAGATCTTAGAGCTGCTCTGGAAGTTGGCTTAAGCATGTCTTCTGGCCAATTTTCAAGTTCACGTGGTATGGATTCCAAGGTCTGTATATTCTTGTTGCCAGTGGATCTTTGTGGTGTTTTTTTGTTTTCTTTATTTATATTTATTCAATCTCTGGACATACAATAATCATATGATTTGACAATGTGTAGACAAGGGCTGAGCTTGAGGAAATTGCTCTTGCTGAGGCTGACGTTGCCAGACTGAAGCAAAAGGTAGCTGAGCTTCACCATCAACTCAATCAGCAAAGACACCATCACTTTGGCTCAATTCCGGATGCATGCGATAGGTATGAGGGTACTCATTTACTTTCTTTTTTATTGGTTTATTTATTTCCCTCTATTAGAGGTGGATGTGAAGATGGGATGTTTAAGTTATTGTTGTCCATTGTCTTCATTTGCAAGTTGCTCGGGATGTTTATCGGGTTCTACATGGAATAAATGGAAATTCAAATTTGTAGTAGTATAATGTCATTGGACATTCCTTAGGATTTTGCCGGAAAGCCATGTGCTTACTCGAGGTGACCATTTTGAGACCTGCTTTTCCATGCATTCCTTCTATAAAGAAGGTTGATGTAGGGGGTTGGGATTTCCGTGATACTTGCATGATCATAATGAAATTCTGGAAGTGACCACTTACGGGGAATGCGTTGACTAAATGCTGATTTGTGTAGCTTATATTTGCCAACTTAATTTCACTTGTATTTTTCCTTGTGGAAAACCAAAGGTGGAGAGTTTCTTGCATTCTTACTCGGATCGTTTTTTCATTGCAGCAGGAGAATTCTTCCGCAAGATTTTGATAGTACTCTGGCCTTCTGCAATCATGAAAGAAAACAAAGAAATGAGGTAGACGTCTTTCACACGATAGTAACTCTTAAATTCATCACACAGCTGCTCTTTGTTCACTATGTCTCGCCCATTGAGTTCAGAGGAACAGGGGGAGTGGGTTAGTTTACGTAATGTGCTATTGTCAGAGCTTATTTAGTATTACTTGCTGGCTTTTCCTCACATAGGTTACTGGTACTCATGCGATGTATGACGAAAAAGTTAAAAACTCCCTCCGTTCACATGGTCACTTGCATTTCTTGCGTAAGCGATTCAAACCAATTCATTACATCTTCACTTTGTGTAGACACAAATACCCTCTGAATAACATGTAGGCTTCACTGAACACCACTCCTTTTACTCCTTCTCTCCGTCCACTTGACATAAATACCCTTCCCACTTTCCCCTTTAATTTCTAACATACAAATGTTGTGAATCTAAATGAATGGCGTAAATTTTTTTGTACTGCCAAAGTGCCAATATATTAGTGGCTGCTTTATTACTCTTTCCTCATCTCCATAAGCAAACGTCAACATCCTAGAGGCCCTGGAAGTCTGGAACTTCGTGTTTTGGATTCATATTTAGGTACTACATGTCATATAATAACATAATAAACTGAACAACACAATGGATTTGCGTAGGATGGATTATTGCTCCCAGAATGGAGTCACATCAAGGGACATATAGGAGTTGGTGGAAGCAGCAATAAACAACCACGGAAGCAAATCATGGGGTCGAGTAACTTGAGTGATTCAAAAAGCACTGAAGCATCTTTAGATGAGTTTGGTGCTGTTGATTCTTCGTCTGTACCGTCCACTTCCAGGGTAGCAGAGGTAATGCTTCTCTCTTCTGTGTATCCAATAGTGCTTTATAATCCATGAAATAAACTTCTTGGTTTCCATTTTCTGTGTCCATTTATATAATCTTTCATCATCTTCCATTTCTATCCTCATTATATATCATGTTTCTCATCTTTTGTGCAAAGTTTTTTTTGGAAGTTTATTGTTAGCAAAAAAAACTTGAAAGTTTATTTTTCTGGAAGGCCCCTCCAGGGGGATACTGTTTGTTAATAGTCGTCTGACCATTCAATCCCACCACGTAACAACATTACCCGAGCGCTTCAAGGGCTCCGCGAATGGCTGGGTACGAGGTTCAGAAGTACACAACGTAACCACAGAGCCTGGTCGTGTTCTTTGTACCATCATAATCGAAAGCCGAGTCTGTCTCCTGTGGGAAATGGAAACGTCGGACCTGGCTTTTAGAATTAATTTTAAACAGTTCCGCTCCAATTTGCAGAAGTCACCTGTATGCTACTGTCTTGCAGGTATTGGAGTTTCCCAAACATCAGTCAATAGCATCATCCACATTAGTAGAATTAACGACCAGGCTTGACTTCTTCAAAGAACGCCGATCTCAGCTCATGGAACAGCTACAGAATCTAGACTTAAACTACGGCGTGGCAACTTCACAGGACTATTTGTACAGACCATCATCACCTTCGTGGAGCTGATTTCATGCCGGAAAATGAACAGAGCTAGCTTCTTATTTGTACATTCTTCCACTTATTGCATATAGTTCTTATTATTTTGCGTGCTTTTTGTAAGTGATCTCTCCCTCTTTCCTCGTTTTCTAGTAAATTTTGTTTGTAGTGCAGTTCGATTGTGTTGCTGACGGGGGTTGTTGTATGTATGTCGTTGCTTTGTATCAAAGTCAGACACATAAAGTGACGAAAAAAACAATCAAGATGTATTCAGTACATAATAAGTAGAATGGTTTTGCGTTCTTTTGGCATCCCTGTGTGTTCTTTTCGTCAAGGTGGAAATGTAGCAGATCTCCCTGCATGACATGGCCAGATTTGTAATCCATACCATAAGGTTTGTATACAGTTATTCAGATGTAATCTCAAGGACATCGGCAAAGATGGTGACGGTCCTGACTCCTGACGGATAACGAAGAAGGGTATGAAAAGCATTTTTGAGAGTTGATGATGTCATTTTGGCAGTAGATTTCCAGAAGGGCATCAGAAATACAAGTAGCCATGTGTGTCGGAGGAGTATCGAGTATCGCTGGTAAATGTCTTCAAGAATGGTGGAGTTAATCATCTCCCCTTGGCCGTGAAAATTTCTCGACTTGATTGATGACTCGATAATGGATTTAACTTTATGCTGATTCGCTATTGCTTGTAAAGGTTAAATTATAATCAATTTTTTTTAATAAATGGAGCTATGAAGATGAAAGTTGTTTTCTAGGTTAACAAGTATCGAACCCGAATGTTTATCAACGTAGATAATTGACATATATACCCATTAAGACATACGATACGTGTACTATAAACAAAAACAACTTAATTGGAAACCGAGCCGCGATCCTCAATCCCACTTTTGTATCTTGCTAAAGATGATCAAATGTGGGCTTGGTCGAACATGGGTTATACTCACCCTAATTTAAACAAGCAAGTTAGAGGATTTGAGACGGTTTAGCAGGCCAAGCCTTTGTAAATTACATAAAATACATTGTCGGTACTCTACTCACATTCTCACATCATCCCTCGCATAGTAAAAGTTGTGGCAGACAAAAAATGAGACGAAGAATCCGCTCCGTAGATCCCACCCCAGAAATTTGTGATAAATTGTAAGTGCCTCTCACTAGGTAAAAAAGGTGGTGGACCTAGTATACCGTATACATTGTCGGTTACGGGTCTTCACGTATACTCATGATTTTATTCGGTATGTACTAAAGATAGCAGTTGCGGATTTCCACCTCCCGTCATCCAAAACAAAAAAAACAAAAACAGATACGATAACATAAGAAAGAATATACGGCTAGTATTTTACACGATTCTTCTTATTTTATTTTCTTCTTTTTTAGTTGTTACCTTACCTATCACAGCAGGAACTTTGAAGAACATCAGTTGGTGTGGGCCCATTCATTTTCAGGAATAATCATTCATTCATTCCATTTTATATTCCAAATTCCCATTTCCACAAATCCCAAATCCTAAATTAATAATTAGGGTAATTAATTTTGAAATTTTTTAATTAGGGGTGTAATTTTTTCAAGATTTATGATGTAAGTTCATCTTAATCTATCTTTCGATTCAATTCAATTGTTTTCATTGTTTAATTATTGCTTAAAAGTTGTTTTTTTTGTGGGTTAA
>JAYMSF010000762.1:0-14071 GCA_036897335.1 Silene vulgaris | reverse complement strand
TATTAATGTACTTGATGTCTTGATTACTTGATTACTTGTAATAATTAAGAAATGATATTTAAACAAAAGAATTTAGTTAAAATATTTAAGAAATGGGACAAATCTCGGGTCGTGCCTTATTCGTGCCGGACCCTCAGTGCTTGGGCCGTGCCGTGCCTAGGCACGGGAATTTCTAAAAATCGTAGCCGCGGCCTGCCTCCAGCCCGTTCGTGCCGTGCCCGTGCCGTGCCCTTAAGTACTAGTCATCCGTGCCGTGCCGAACTCGTGCCGTGTCCGTGACCGTCCACCTTGAACCGGCCCAGATTGCCATCTCTAGGTGAGCTCGAGCTCGAATTTTGGTTTATGCGCACAAACCGAGCCGAACATGGTCAAACTCATGCTCGACGCTGCTCCCTCCAGGAGTCGCTTAATAAACCCCAACAAAACCCTAGAAAATTAAATCAAATAATCGAAGATTCAAACTTTGTAAATGCTAAAATCAGCATAACTTCGATTCTTACTCGCGATTTCCGTCTCAATTCTTGGTACATTTCCTCTATCAATTTCAAATTATTCAAAATCGTTACTTTCCCCCAATTTGTAGTGATTTTTTGTGAATTTTGATTGAGAAATGAAGGAAATGAGCAATTAATTGCAATGAAAATTAATAATCAGGAAAAATGATGTCGAAATTGTGTACTAGATTGATGAATATATGCATAAATTCTTATTGTAAATTAAAAAGATTGGATAAAGCAGAATCAATCATTATTGATGGTATTAGATTAGGTGTGCTTCCAGATGTAACGACTTATAATACTCTTGTTGATGCTTATTGTCGATTTGTCGACATTGATGCCGCTTACAGAGTTGTTGTTAGAATGCAAGTAGCTGGAATGATTCCGAATACTGTAACATACAATACATTGCTGGCCGGTGCCAGCAGGCGATGTCAATTATCGCGGTCGCTTGATTTATTTCACGAAATGCTGCGTTTGGGGATTGCTCCGGATTTATGGAGTTATAACACATTGATGCATTGCCTCTTTAGGTTGGGTAAAGCTGATGAAGCGTATAGGGTTTTTCGGGATATTATGCTTAATGACCTCCGTCCTGATGAGACTAGTTTTAATACGTTGATTAATGGGTTGTGTAAGAATGGGTATACGGATAATGCTCTTATGTTTTATAGGAATTTGAAGCGTCATGGGTGGAAACTTGAGTTGGTGACATATAATATTCTTATAGATGGCCTTTGTAAAGCAGGTAAGTTTAAGGCAGCTAGGTGGATACTCCATGAGCTTGCTCAATCTGGATATGAGCCTGATGCGTTTACTTATACTTCGATGATGAAATTTTACTTTAGTTTCGGTGAGATTGATCAAGGGTTTGAGGTGTTTAAGAAAATGAAGAGTCAGGGTTACATGTTTGATGCCTTTGCATATTGTACCGTTGCAGGAGCCTTTGCAAAACGAGGGAGGCTTCAAGAGGCGAATGAGTGCATGGAAGCCATGTTGAATAGTGGTGTCGCACTTGACACAGTGTGCTATAACACTTTGATGAATCTGTACTGTAAACAGGGGAAGTTGGACGCCGCATTTGAGTTGTTGGATTTGATGGAGAAGGAAGGTATAGATTGTGACGCCTATACTCATACCATTCTGATTGACGGATTGTGCAAGGCAGGGGATTTTGAAGGAGCACATAGACATTTAGTATATGCAGGCTCGATTGGGTTTTCAAGTTTGGCTGCCTATAATAGCCTTCTGGACAGGATTTACAAAATTGGCCAGTCT
This sequence comes from Silene vulgaris, assembly GCA_036897335.1. Classification (NCBI taxonomy): domain Eukaryota; kingdom Viridiplantae; phylum Streptophyta; class Magnoliopsida; order Caryophyllales; family Caryophyllaceae; genus Silene; species Silene vulgaris. The sequence continues at coordinate 12,296 of JAYMSF010000762.1, read as the reverse complement.
CATACCGCATTTAATCTGTTCAAGTCAATGAGGATAAAAGACGAGTTTACTTACTCCTCCATGGTGCACAATCTTTGCAAGGAAAGGAAGTTTAGGGTTGCTTCGAGAATATTGATGTCTTGTGTAAAGAATGGGATGAACATACTCAAATCTGCTGAACGAGCAGTTATTAGAGGCCTTCGTGCTACGGGGTCAAGAAAAAGTGCAAGGAGGTTTCAGTCAAATATTAAGTTTCTACGTCGCTGAGTCTTACAGATGATTTCTTCTGGGAAACATTACTAATCGAATATTTTGTTTACCGATTAGCATATCATTCTTTCATGAACTTGATGAACCCCTTATTAACATGGCATACAAGATATTATTATCCATCTGAAGGAGGCGCTCTTTGGTTCAGTTATACATTTGGCCTCTACATGCAAAGTTAAATAATCTTCTGTTCATGGTTGCTTCATTTGCCACAAATAACAGTTTCACAGGTAGTTGCTTCTTATCTATATCAGTATTGATTGTGCTTTAATGTATGTGTCAAGTTAATTTTTTTCCTCGTTTTCCTTCTGTTTTTTGTTCCTACTCTTGTTTGGCAACTTGCTGTACTGATGCCATTGAAACAACGGCTTTTTAACTGCTGGTTAATAACAGTTTTACAGTTTTACTATCAAGCCTTGTCAAAAAGGAAAACAAAAACATTGAAATTGAGATCTAGTCTGTGGCTGAGAATTTTTGTTTTTATTCTAAGGTCTGGTTGATTTACTGGTTGAGGATGACCTATACGCACTATTTAAAAACGTTAGCCGAGATGCAGTCAAAGTAAACTTGCTAGCAGTCACATGTGCTTATGAATGACTGTCCCTTGCTTCTTGGTGTTGATAGTCTAGTTCTGTTTTTTAGAATCCAGCCAACGTGTTATGTATGTGATGATAGCTTTTCTTTATTTCTGTATGTTCTGTGCAAAAGATATGTAGACTGGCCACTTTTATTTATTTGTTGTGCAAAATATATGTGGAATGGTAGGTTTATAGTAGGAAATATAACTGCTTTCTGTTTTTGGAAGTATTACCTCACCCACCTTAATTTGTTTTATTTAGCCTAAGCTTCAAAATCAGTTATGTACTTGTGCTCGATATATGTAGCAACAGTTTGCAGGGCCATACTTTTCAAAGTGTTGTTTAGTACTTCATTTTGGTGTTCTGATTGGTCGAATAGAGTATTATTCTTTACAAAATGGCCAATAATGTAACCGTTTGGGGGGAACTGAGGTACACTGTTCAAATGAAGATTACCTAGATGCAGGGAATGGAAACTCCCTTACTTTCCAGGATAAAACGGAAACTATCCTCTCTTTCCAGGATACAACGGGAGAAATTCCTGGATGTCCCTTGATTTTTAAAAAATTGGGTCATTTCTCAGAACTCACAAGTTGTATCTTCACAAATGGAATCAAAGTTGTTATCAACTACGAACGTTTACGTCTCTCTTCTGTGAAGAGAGACTGTGAGTCACCAGTTTCTAAGCTGTGAGGTGTTAGCTCTCTGTGTTGCTGTGTCTCAGCTGTGTATCGTTGGTGCTTGTAGGATTTGACTTCTTTCGTTAAAATCTTTTGTCTACCTCATATGGGCCTTATGTTCAGCTTATTGTTTACTTTATCTGTAGGCTTGAGAGATTGCCTACAAGCGTCGAGCCAGCACTAAAGCATTGAAAAATCTATTTGTTAGTTAGGCGCTGTGCCTGGTGCCGGATAAGCTTTGAGCGATACAGGCACTTCAGCAGGTTCTGACGCCTATGCCGAAAGCTGACAATATGTGTCTCACTCCTTGTCCAGGAGGTTATATTCCAACTCAGACTTTTTCTAATTTTTCGTCCCACCTATCATGTTCTAGCTATATTATTGGGAACATTACGATTCACGGATCTATTGCTCTCAGGATGCAAGTTGCCGGAATGAGGCTTAATATAGTTACGTACAATTCGTTGTTTGCGGGCGTGAGCAAGCAATTTGGTAAAGTTCAGGTGGATGGAGATACAGGAACTTTGGTGTCTTGAGCAAACTCCACTTTGGTCCCTTGTGATTTCAATTAATCACATTTTGATGATCTGATATTGATATGTTTCACATTTTGGTTAACTAAAGTGAAACATAACTAAACTTTTAACAAATAACAAATATTTTAAAGCACGTTAATTTTTTTTTAAACATTCTTTCTCGAAAATATGTGGAAATTTCACCTATTTATTTATTTTTGCACTTCATTGATTCGAAGTGTCATTGATTTCAATAAAGTTTGACTATTTTATGCGTCTGGCCACTGGATTATTTTTTTCAACTTCACGTCATGGAATTTTATGTGTCTGGCCTCTGGATTATTTTTTCAACCTCATGACATAGAATTTGCTCAAATCTGAGTCCCCTTTCCCAGCCATGGCAAACATGGTAAGTGCATGGAAGGAGGTTGTTTTGAAACTTTCACAGAAGACCCAAACTTTACCGGAAGTTTGGCTCAGGCTTTCCCATCTATCTCTACTCAGTTGATGATGGATGGGAAATGTTACCTTTGCAACTAACTCCATGAGCTCATGGAAATTGAATAGGCTGCTCCAAATCGGCTCGTGATTGTCATCAATGAATGCCAGGGCACCGAAGGATATTTTTCTAAGAGCGTCTAATCCAGTACGAGGATAGGAGGTCCAGTTTGGTATCTGACAGCTTTGGGTAAACACAGTGGCAAGTGTAATGACTAATGATGACGGTCCCCCTGGACTGGATGACACCAAGTCTGCTATGTATAAGCTGTAGTAGTTTTGAATATCGGCTGTACCACTGGCACGTGATCTAGTTATATCAAGGTTCTGCAGGTTTTGGGCGTGAACGCATTTTCCTGCATCTTGAAGTGTTATTGGCCGCATAGAAACGTGTCCATCACAAAGATTTAAAATTTAATACTCGGAGTAGCTGTCCTACCATTATATGTACCTTCCGATTTGGTCTTAGGCTCTTAGACTCTTAGTTAGCATTCTGTCTTTGGGGTTCAGTTTTCCATGTATGGGTGTATGGCCGACCTCATTACTCTAATTAACATAGTTCCATATTCTTTTCAATTCTTTACGTATTTTATGCATTGGTGTTTTAGACTTTGTGCAAAAAACAAACGTAGAAAATTCACCAAAACAGAGTTCACTATTAAAATTCTTAAGACATTAAAGGACACCTTACTATACAGAGTATTCCGTAAGTTCTACACAGGAAATTGGATGGTCGTTTAGAATGTTTGGGGGACTGAAGTTGATTCTACAACAATATTGTACCTCATTTGTACAAGGTAAACCGTTTATATGACTATCATTCACATAAGGTGGTGCGAGATAAAAGTCGTGTTTTTGGACCGAAACCGTTTGCACTAAAATTACTCAGCTGAACCAAACCAAACCGAACCGAAATTCCACACTAACAGAGTAGCAGGAGTACAGGACGCCTAATCCATGTCCAATTGCTAAACTTTGGCAACCACAAAACATCACCATCTCAAACCTTCCCGTCGAACAAATGAGTGGCGCCACGGCGCGCGTATTCACTCTCCTCTCAACCACCACCACCACCGTGCCGCCACTCTTTCGCCGCCACATCTCCTCTCCCTTCCTCCTCTTCCGCCGCCGCAATGCCGCCGTTTCTCCCGCCATCTTCCTCGCCAACCTCCACACACACTCTCACTCCCCGCGCGTCGACTCAATCGCCGTCAGAATTCCCCTACCTTGGCCGGAATGGTCTCACTTCGTCTCTCGCGTCTCCGCCACATCCGCAGTGTACGGTCGCCGGAACGAGGTTAACTCGGACGAGTTCGCTGCGTCGACTCACTTGACTGATGCTTTCATCAACGATGTTACTGCGTTTTTGGCCTTCGCTCGTCAACATCCTTCTCTTTTTTGGTTTGTTCTTCGTTTAAATTCTTTTGATTACTGCTGCATTTAGTTCGTTTTGTTAATTTGCTTAATTTTGCTGAAATTTGTGAATTTACAGGATATTGCTTATATTGAATCAAACATTGCGAATTCGAGTAAAATTTAACAGAATTAAGTTCGCCGAGTAATTTTGCTGAATTTTGCTGTATTTAGATGATTCTAACAGGATATTACTGTTATTTGCTTATGGCAAATTTGCATAAAATCAAGCAGATTTAAGTTCGTCGAGTAAATTTTCGTTGCTTGGCCAAACTTTGCCGAAACTAGATGATTCTTACAGGGTTATTGCTGAAATTAGATGAATTTCACAGGATACTTCTGAAATATTTTATATCCAATCAAAATTTGCAAATTCACCGAAGCAAATTTGCCTAATTTTGCTGAAATTAGCGCATTTGACTATGCGTTCTATGATTTACTATAGTATGCTGGATTTCACTGTATATTGCTGTAATTTGCTCTTAATACGTCAAGCTACGCAGTTTGCAGTGAAATTAATCAAATTTTAGTCTGCAGTATCATTCTTTGGTTATATATTTCAGTTATTTTCTAATTCGGTGTTTTGGTGTTTTGCAATTTCTACTGCTTGCACTATTTCTGAACATTTCTTTATCGCTTATTATGTTGCAGAAATTTGATGTACTTTGTTGAACTTAAACCATAGCCTCTTTAAATTTGGTTAGGTTCACTTAAATGTAGCGAGATTCGTAGCCTGTGCTGACTGTTACCGAGCAATTTTGTGCTCTAAAGTTCAGTGAAGCTAAACAAAAATGAGTTCCTGTGAACATTCTCTTGTTATAAAAAATTGTTTGATAATGGCTTCTTTGATGTTCATTTAAATTTCTGTTTCCTGTTACTTTGGCTCAAGGTGTCTTCCTAGAGAGGATATAGAGGTGATTATAAAGAATATTTCGCCAACATTGTTTATGGATACTGCAACGACTACTTCAAGGATGAGGTCTTTCCTTGCAGGAGATGCCACTCATGTACGTTTCTTATTGGTACTTGTCATTGTCGCAACAGTATATTTCTACTCATCTTTTGTAGCTAGGAATAAGCAAATGTAAGTTTTGATCAAATATTGATACTCATCTTTTGTAGCTAGGACTTAAGTAAAAGCCGGCATTGCTTTTTTGTAATATTAGTTGAGTTTACCTTTAAAGTCATTCCCTGAAGTAAGTTTGGATCAAATGTAGAGATATATCAAAGGATGAACTCATAGGATATTGCAATGTACCAGATGATGAGCTTAATAACCCTGAATAACTTTACTTTTTAGTTTAATATATTTAGAGCACTTGGAAATTGGAATTCAGCATTCTAATCCTGGCTAAATACATGGTTTATAGCTTCCAGAATCTGATGGACCTAGTACAGTTGATCTCATGAAGTATCTGCTAAGCTATGTACACATGGCTTACGTGTCTTCTGAAGAGATGCGTATATCAGATAAAGTAGAATCATCAGCGAGGAAACTGTTCAGCGAGTTGGTCAGGTTGAGTGGAACATCTTCAAAGTCTATTGCGTCACCAGTACAGACTCGGTTTCCTGAAGGTTATGGGCCGGGACCAAGTTCTTCTGGAAACCATATTGAAATGAAAAGAGGAGACTGGATATGCACAAGGTGAGTCATCTTGAACGCATAAAGCACTTTCTAGTTTGTATTCAGTTGGGTTTTTGCTCGGAGTTTAATTATGTAACATCTATATTTGACCAACAATAATTACAACCACCCTCCCTCTTTCCCAGGGTCTTGGGAACAATGTTAATTATCACTAATTAACTTATTCAAAATATCCAGTACATGACTCCACTGGCCAATACTATATTTTTACACTGTTATATGACAGCAAGATTTAAAGAAGCAGAATAAAAGAAAAAATTATAGGGCATACCTGAATGTAAGATTAGAACTACCAAGTACTCTGGATTGGTTGGTTTGCTTTGTTATCCCGAGAAGAAAATGGTTGGCCTTGTGAAAAGAGAAAAAGATGGATTATTTGGGGATGAAATTCAGAAACGATGGAATTCAAATGTTATATGAATAGGAATTTCGGAATAAATGGGTCAGCAAAGAGCCTGTTAGCTCAGTCACATTGTGTTTTGATATAGATAATTGTGTTTCAGAAGCGCACACTTTCCATATTACTGTTAGACAAGTATTTCGATACTCTCTTTCTTGACAAATAAATCATACAATTGAGCAGGTGTAATTTTATGAACTTTGCCAAGAATAAACAATGCCTTCAGTGTGAGGAGCTACGGCCAAAGAAATATCTAACTGGTGGTGAATGGGAATGTCCTCAGTAAGAACATCTTTTTTTTTTCTTGTATTTCATTGTTCCCTTAATTTGTGACTTGCCTTTTCATACTTTTTTCTCGTCTCCTCTCTCTGCAGATGTGACTTCTTTAACTTTGGTAGAAATGTCGTGTGTCTGAGGTGTGATTGCAAGAAACCCGAGGTGAATCCACCTGAGACTTCTGCCAATTATCCTTCTGTTGAAAGCAATACAGAGAAACCAGTACCTGAGAGTAAAGACAAGCAGCAACCATGGCTCTCTAAGATAACTCAACTGGAAAAAGCGTCTGATCTCAGCACTTCTATATCAGAGGAAGATTTTTCTAAGTTTATGCAAGCTGGGAATAATAAGAAGGTTTCTTCAAGTTCAAGTAACTCAGCAATCAATGAGAATTCCGATGGTATTAATATCAATCAATCTGGTGCCGACAGTAACGTTAATGTCAATATCAAGCAAAACGTGGGTGAGCTTTTAGCTCCAAAATCTTCCGTTTCACCTTCAATCAGTAATGATGGTGACTCTGCTGAAAGTAGGAAAGATGCAAGTCCATCTTATAAGGACTTGCCAGAAATCTTGCCAATGCAAGCAGGTGAACCCCGTTTTGTCGTGAGCAAAAAGAAAGATCGTTCTTTGACCTCTCCAACGTACAAGAGGCAAGTAGCCATGGAGCAAGCTGGCAGTAGTAAACATGTCCCATTTGTGCCCTTTCCACCTAATTACTTTGCTCAGGATAAGGCAGATTCAACTGCTGCAAGTGCTAAGCCAGAAGCATCAGGGGATACTAGATCTGCAATGCAGAATAATACTAACACTAAAGCAGTTTCAAATCAACAGACTGGTCAAAGGAATTCTGACCTTGGAAAAACAGGAGAACAAAATGAACGCAAACCCACTACTTCTTATGAGGTACTCCCTCCACCCGATAATTTTTTTTACTTCTGCTATATAAACTAATTTACTTTTAAGTATTAGTATTATTTTTTACTTCTGATATTTTTCACACATTTTACTTCAAACTCCTTATATCATTGCATTTTGAAGTGTGTGATCATTCACTGACGGTTCTAAAGGATGATTCATGTCAGCCCACCCTCAATAATTGGCCCCATTGCTATTAAGTCTCTTGTGTTGTTGGTCCTATTCAAAACAATTGTCGCCTTTCTATATCTAGTAAAATGAAAAAAGTGAACTTATGACTTCCTAACATAATGGCAAGGGTATGGTGGTAAACTGGTAATACCGTGGTATATCGACATGGAAATTCTTGAGTTGATTGGTTACAATGATATTTTGTCACAAAATTTCTAAATTTGACCTGTTGACAAATGACGACATTGTAGATATGATGGAAGAAGTATCACAATATATGGTTCAATCATTTCAGTTTACCACTTTACCGGTTCTTATAATGTACGGAGTATATTCTAAGATTGAGTGTAGTGGAAGTGAGAAAGACCGCTGATATAGTTTATACACCCTGGTCCCTGACCCTGGCCCAATGATGTAGTAGTGCTTTTTATTTTCTTTGATTCAACTTTTTTTACGAGAAACTATTACACCACATTTACAATTCTAATTATGTCATTGGCTTGGGTGTACATGAAATATGCTACACCCATGTACCTAGGAATTTTTCATGGAACTGGATTCTATATGTTTCAGGCAGGGGAGAAGTCAAGGGTAGAGGATGTGTCTTGGCGTGGGAGGAGCTTAGAGGGATCGGCAGTGACAGAACCGGATCCTCTAGACATGTCAGAGGAAGCAAAGGCACAGAGGTGGTTCCGCCGTGTTGCTCAGATAAAGGACATATCAGAGCTTAGCCAAATCCCTGATGAAGACTTCCCTTCTATAATACCATTAAGGAAGGGAGTTAATAGGTTTGTGGTCAGTAAGAGGAAAACTCCACTTGAAAGACGGTTGACTTCGTCACAATACACAAGAAACCTTCCGGTTGCTAATTCTGAACCTGATCAAGATAGGAAGGCTACCGAGTCTAGCTAAGAATCTGTTGCAGTCGGGATAAAATCTTTGTGGACTCCAATTCGATTTTGTTGTACAGACCCTTGTTTAGAGAGAATTAGAGTTGGCTTCATGCCATATGTTCAGGACCTGGGAAATTATTGAGGATTGATTAGCTTTGATAATATTGGTGCGCGAGGCTGTTCTTGCTTGTATCTTTATTACTAGGTTAAACTGAGGCGAGTGTGGCAATTTGTATTTTGCAAACTCCCAATAGTCATTTAAAGACTACAAAAGGTTAATTGTGAGTTTACTCAGTAATTGTAAAACAGTAGTTCTTGTATTAGACTGTATCCTAATTCTTTTTGCAAAATACTTTTGTAATGTAACCGAACTTCGGTGCAATTAACAGTAACTTGTGAAACTTGTAACCCAACAGACAACTTCTTATTTGTGTTATGCATATAGTCATGTACATTACTCAACTGAAAATGACATGATTACATAAATACTCCGTAGCATATAATGTCGTCCCCCTCTTGTTCTGTCGCTCTCTTGTTCTTGTTGCTCTACGAATAGATCAAGGTTGTATCGCCTTCTTGTTTGCGTTACTCTTGGTCTATTTAGTTTTTATGTAATCTAATTTAACTTGGTTAAACCCATCTACAAATATAAAACTCAAGTTTTACCACGCACTTGTGTAGCATAATATGTAATCTGTAACTCATTTAAATCGACATTTCAAATACCATCATACAATCAGAGCAAATCCTAGAATCAAAATTGGCGTTTAGCTAATATTATTTTTTAGTTGGGTTAGTGTAGCGTAGATTATTACCCTAATCACAAGTTCTATGTTTGTTTCAAATGTTTTTAACACGAACACAACCCAAATAACCTTAAGATTAGCATCACAAGGACCTACTTTGTGTCGGATTTGTATTGTGTTTTTCCGATACTGGGAGTTTTCTTTTAACTTTTTTTGTCCACTTTATATAAGTTTTGCGCAACTTTACACAACCAGCTTAGTTGGTAAAGTCATGAGAGGTATTGCCCGTGAGTCCGTGACTTTGGTTCAAATCCCGTCAGCATTAGTTTGAATCTTCTCGTTAGCATCAAAATCACCCTCGTGGGCCACAAAAAAAAAAAAAAAAAAAAAATTACAACTTTACAATTACGTACGGTAGTACACACACAAATGATCATAATTCAACACTGTTCATACTCAGGGATGAACTTATTAATACAACTACGATTAATTTAGCACAAATGATAAAACAAAACCGTCTTATAGTTTAAACGCGCATGAAACAACCCTTTTATTAGTTAAACGCTCATTTATTACTATAAACGAGTGTTTTTATATTAAAAAGGAGTGTTCCCACACTGCAAGACGATCTTAATTTATTTTTTAAGAGCAGTAGATTTTTTTTAAATTAATAAAGCGGGATAAACCCAGAGACCTACAGCGAGTAGAGTCCCAGACGAGTTCCAAAGACAGAAAAAGATACGTGACTTGGGCACTAACAAATCAATGGAGATCAATGGAGATCAATTGTCAAGGTACGATTTTTTTCTCAGGCACTAACAAATCAATGGAGATCAATTGTCAAGGTACGTGACTTGGGCTCTTATAAGTTCATAGTTACTTTTATGGAAAAAGATGACATGGAACATGCTGTTTTGAACAAGAGTCCTCTTCTAATGCAATACTTTAGTCGTGTATACCCATGGGATATTTACCAACAAGGAGATACTAGGAGAATATGGTTGGAGGTGATGGGAATCCCTCCTCAAGTATGGTCTAGGGACACTTGTGAGAAGATTGCAAGTAAATTTGGAGTCTTAGTGTGTTGTGATTCAGATTCTGAAAATCCAAACAGCTTTGTTACTTGTAGAATGATGATCGATACTAATATTTTGTCGTATATTACTGAGATATTGTATGTGAGCATTGAGGAGCAGTGTATTGGCAAGACAATTTTTGTTAGGGAGGGATCGAACTTGACCACATGCTTTATCAAACAACCTGCTCCCAACCTTCATCTGTCTTCATATCAATGGGATGACACTCGCTCAGCTAATAATCAAGTCCAGGTCGGTGTTCATGATTTTGAGGGGACGATGTATTCTGCAAATTTGGATATGGTTGCTGAAACACCAAAGGAAAATGAAGTGTCGGGAAAAAGTGAGAAAACTGTCACCTTGGTTGGAAATGTCAATTATGATATCAATGAGGAATTGGTTCTAGTCTCTAGGAGAAATAGATTAAATGCAAATTCAAGCAAACAAACAGATTTTCTGATGTATGATGAAGACTGCCCCCCTGGGTTCCAGAAGATTTTAAATGCTAAAAAGTTCAAGAGAAAATCCAAATCATGTCGAAAAGACTCTTCCCACAATAATTCCTACAGCTCAAACAAAAATCCAACAAAGAAAGCAGATATAAGGAAACAAATTGCAGATGGGACGGAGTTAATTTTGGACGATAGCATCGAACCTTGGTCTGAAGATGACTTTGAAATTGATAGAAGCAAGGAAGAAGAACGGTCTAAGGATTTAGGAAGGATTTTGGGTTTTAGGATTGATGAAAGATTGGACATTGACAAACTCTTAAAATGATTTATCCGCTGAAATAAGGGGCGTGGTTTTGAATATTAGAGGTGTAAGACGGTAAGAAGTAGAGGAATGGTTACTATAATAATATGCTCATCACTAAGAAGGAACTGCACCTTTGTGGTCTTTTGGAAATCAATTAATTGTCATCGCTGGAAGGGAGCATCTGAAACTGGTGGAACAATGCAAACTAGCGGCATTTGCGGAGATAGCAGGATTTTCGTACGTGGGTTGGATTTTGGATATACTAATTTAATGATTATGGTTCAATGTATGCAAGGAACTCTACCTTACCCCTAGGAAGAATGGTTGATTAACTGGAGAGCAATAAGATCAAGGTGGAAAGGATAGTGCACCAAACGGCTCTATGTCTTGGTAGCGAATTGGTTCTAATAGGGTCACCATGTTTTATCCGGGTTATCTTTAGGTGTTGGTAGTTATGCTCTTTGTTGTATAGATAATTCAAGAACATTGAAAGCTTTCTTAAAGGAGACTATAGTCGGATTCTCGCCGATACCTAAAAGTTCTTCATCTTCATAGAATCCTAAACTAGGACCATCCCCTGTTCCATACTTTAACTCATAGGTAGATGTCTCGGACTTATCGCTCTTAGCGATTGAGAAAGGGTAGCCTCTCGGGTTGGCCTCACTGCCTGCGGTGATGTAAAATTTTCGGGTTATATGGTTGTAGGTAGTTCCTCATTTCAATGATTTGTTGCACACATTGGGGCCTCGGAAGGTTAAGCTAACGCCTTCGTCGAGGGTAATATAAAGGGTTTTAGCGGGGCTTGAGATCGTAACAGGGGTGCCAGGTGAATTTTTAGTTTTTTCTTTGATAATGTAAAGTGGACAATTCTTTCCTATGGGGGTGTAGGTAAGACCGCTTTTACCGCTTACCGGGATAATGTAATACTCCCTCCCATTTAGTATTGGGTCACCGTCGGTATCGACGAGATCAGCCGTGGAGAGTGGGAGGATTGAGAGTAGGACTAGAGTGATTGATGCTGAGAAGAGGAAGAAGGAAGACATTTTGAGGAGTTGAGTGTGCGAGAATTGGGAAGGAGTAGGAGGGTTTTATAGTAGAGTGGCCTCGAAATCTTAACATAAATATAGTTGTAGAACGGATATAAACACAATCTTATTAGACATTATTAGTTGGTAAAAGTGGATGCTAAAAGATTTCATTTTACGACAATTTTTTGTAAAACGCCTTGCCGAAAATTTATCCAATAAAGATAGATAATGCCAACAAGCGACTTACTTCCTCATTTTCTGTCATTTCAAGATACAACAAGATCACCATAACCTTATAGTATCCAGGACACATGGTGATTCAATATTTACATATGTTTGGTTAAGGTCGCAAACGATAAACGTATTGACAACATAAAACTAACAAAGATTACAACTCCTAGCTTAAGCTGCTTCTGCAAATCCAACTCGAAGATTACCATGGTCGAACACTGTG
>JAYMSF010000761.1:0-14072 GCA_036897335.1 Silene vulgaris | reverse complement strand
ACGTTCAATTACACACGAATAACGCGTAAGACTACTTTGACCCGATTTAACCTAATCTACAGAAATTAACCAAAACAACGGTGTTGTTACTTGCTCATGTATCAAATTTGACCAATCAGGAAACAGGTGTTTCAAAGCATTAATGTCATCAATTAGTTTCCCTTGTGAAGGAAGCTATCCGTCACAAGTTGAAGACGGAGCGGATACATACCGTATTGTGGTGATATGGTAAGGAGTGGGCCATTTGTGTGAATATATTATAATGTCTGATTTGACAAATCAAAAAAATAAAATAAAATTGGGGAACACCCAATGCATACTGAAGACATAAAGCTCACCTCCATCTCAGAAATGTAACTTCTCACATTTATCAAATTCAAAACATCTCTCTACCTCTCCATTTCTCCAGAAATCCCAAAAACACAAGATCTTGAACTCCCTCAAGTTCTTTATCTCTTACCTTATTTTTATCTCTCTTAACTGACGATCTTCATTCTTCAACTCCCTAAAATTAAGGTGGTGACATCTGACCATCATCATCTTTCCGAGCTTCCTGAAGACGATGGTTAAGAAAACAATCGAAGGTAAAAGGTTGATTATTGTGTTGATTTTTTTAATTTATGTAAAAAGTTTAAATCTTTATGTCGTTTTTCACTCAAAATTGATGACTTTATTGGGTTTTTGATTGATTTATGTTAAAAAAAAAGTTTGAATATCTTGTGTTTTAATGTATAGATCTAGGATTGTTATGTCAAAAAAAGATGAGTATATCCAAATCAGAGAGTTTGGAATTATAATCTTAGTTTCATTTTGTAAAAAATGGTCACATTGGTCTAATTATTAATTTTTGCGGTGTACTAATTTTTGTTTCATTTGAAAATAAAAATCTTAGTTTCAAGATCTTAGTTTCATTTGTAAAAATTTTTAGCAATTTTGGTTACTTAATAATAGATTTATTTGTTGTGTATTGCTAATGCATTTTGCTTGTCATGTAGAGGCGCTTAACGTCGTCGTTAGCTGCTGGCACAAAAAAGAAAAACAAGAGACTAATATGCGCGGAAGATGGTATGTCTGTAATCTGTATTAAATTTACTTCTCTTGCTTTTCTTTTTTGTGACCACAGCAGCTGAGTAATGTGACCATAAGAGTTGAGTAATGTGCCTATGTTTGATTTTCTGTTTTTGCTATTCAAATGGCTGCTTCTTTTGGATTTAATACGAAGCTTAGCATGTTAACAAATTTGTATCAAAATATGTGACACTTGTAGCTGAGAAATGTACCAACGTTTGCTTTTTGTGAAGATTATAAAAATATTTGTTTTAGTAACATAAATGAATAAAAATGATGACAAAAATGTGACCACCTTAACTGAGGAATGTTATCAATGTTATGTGTTTTTGTCTTAAAAACTATTCTAAACATATTAACATAATAGACTAGGCATGGTGACATATTTATTGATAAGGCTAAAGTCGTATCACCTATATCAAAATAAACCTAACTTGGGGTTACTGCTTTTTGTAATTTTATGTTTGTAGGTGCTGAAGACGGGTGAAACCGAGTCGAATAAAAGCAAATAGAGTTGGAGAAAACGGGTCTAAGTAGTGTCAAGTAAAGAGTCAAGCAAAGGCAAAGCCAAGGCCAGCTTTGCCCAAAAACCATGTGAAGTTGTGAACTACTAAACTCCCTCCTCTCCCTGTGATTTGCTTGACAAATCTCTAATCCACCATTTCATCACCATTATTCTACATCACCATCATCAAAGCAGCCCACAACGACTCCAGAAGTAGTGTCGAGTTTCCACTGCTGCACCCCTGCTCCTCCCGCTTCACCAAGAGCAACACCAATCACATCATCATTCATATCACCAGTCCTGTGCTCCGTCAACATCAACAACCTGCAACTTGACCAGCGGCCACCATCAAACTCGTAATTCAATTGGTCCAGAAACCCGACATCGATCACAAAGCAGCAACGATGGCACCAGACTTAAACCAGTGACGGCATCGACAACATTCAACAATTTCGCTCCAATCTATCCAGTCAGCCGTCTGATATCAGCAACAACCACGATGCCGAACCTGACTTTGTCATCATCAATCAAATCCGACAACAAGCATCAAGCAGGTAACCAAACCACCAACAATTGCTCTTCCGTCTCACACCATCACGCAAGCAGCAACATCGTCACCAACTGTCGCCAATATGCGACCACCTTGAGCCACCACTAGCAGTCTCAACATCAATTATGTCCTTCACCTCCGACAGCACCAACTCAGGCGGCCCACGAGCCCAACAGACCACCAATTTGACAGCCACCTTCGACCACCGCTGCTCCGGCTAACCTCTTAGCATCAACAACAACCAGCAGCCGCGAGAAGCACCACCTGCATCTCGCCTTACTCGACAGTAGCAGCACCGCCGACCACCACTTTATTCGCCGCCAGCAGCATCGTCTCACGTCTTTGGTGAGTCATCAATCGAGCAGCACCACCGTGGCAACCCAGAAAAATTTGGTTGACCCGATTATGCATTGGAATTGACTGAGTTCAGTGGTTAATTGGTTTGATTTTGGAAGAATACTAGTCTTATGCCCGTGCAATTCAAATTGCACGGGATTGCAGTTTAGTTTGTTGAAGAAAAGGGTACTAATAAATTAAGCTATTTTTAGTGTGTTGTATCTGTCTTAGTATCTAAGAAGTAGCAATAATAGAGGAGTCTATATAGAGAGGATCTAAAATATGGGAATAATCAAAGTGCGACAACAATTCATCAAAAAATCAAAGCATAACAAAAGAAGACAAATTTGAAGGGAAAAAACAACAATAAGCTATTACAACGTACAATCATAAGTATGTTGTACTATAACTTATGGAAAACTTCTTTATAAACTACGTTATTTGTTCTATTAGAGACACGTTTTTCATTATCATAAATCAGAATCTTCAGTCCCTTTTTGCTTGTGACTCTTGAAATAGCCACATAGAGCTGGCCATGCGTAAACACCGGCCTTGGAAGATAAAGACCAACATGTGCTAGGGATTGCCCTTGGCTCTTATTAATTGTCATTGCATAACACACTGCCACGGGGAATTGCCTTCTGTCAAACTGTACCGGGAACTTGCTGGAATCAGATGGAGAAAGTGTAATACGGGCAATATGAACTTTATCGCCCTTATGACTACCTGATATAACTGTTGCTCGAATCACACGTGAGCCTAAGTCTGTCACTATGAGGCGAGTGCCGTTGCACAATCCGCGAGATTGGTCAATGTTTCGAAGAAGCATAACTATAGCACCAACCTTCAGCTTTAACTCGTGATTTGGAAGGCCAGAACATTTAATAGAGTTAAGAAATTCTGTGGAATACAGATCACGCACCCCAATATTGGTTTCATCTTTACTAACTTCGTCTGAGCTGAAGTAAATTTTCTCTGTTTCGGGTATTCGAGATAATATGTAGTCATTAACCAACTCGACAATCTCATGTGTAGGTGCAGGGATGGCCCTCTCCTGAAGATACTCGGGATTCGATAGTTGATTGTCGAGAGATGGGTAAATGGCGTCTACAATCGAAGCGATAGGATCTCCATTGTGCTGAATCAAAATGTCATTCGGCAACTCTAACTCAACTTCCCCATCATTCGGATCTCCAGCTTCCCCGTCTCCAACTTTCAGTAACCATTCTGAAAACTGCTTTATCTCAGCAACATCGGAACATGAATCTCCGCCTCGATGGCGCATGTTTTTTGTCAATTTCAACACCTTGTATGATTAAACAAATATGAACATACTGAGGTCATATAAAGTAAAGTAAATTTATAAAAGTTTCTTTAACAATCGTGTATTCAAGACATGCATTTTGTTTCGTACCTTGCAAGTAGACCACAAATTTGAAGCACAAAGTGACGCATTCACGATTTCCGATCTGCTGCCTTTAGGGATAACGGGAAGTATTTGTCGAAAATCACCTCCAAATACGACCACCTTACCACCAAAGGATTGATTGACATCTCCGTCGTTTGAAAAACGCAGGACATCTCTTAAACTCCTGTCAACAGCCTCGAAAGCATATCTGTGCGCCATTGGTGCTTCGTCCCATATAATAAGCTTTTTCCTAATTAAGAGTTCGGATAGATCACTTCCTGGTTTAATCCTGGAACACGTAGAAGTTTCAACTGCATAGAGTGGGATACTTAGTCTTGAATGAGCAGTCATTCCACGGGGAAGTAAGGTAGCTGCAATGCCGCTGGATGCTACATGAAGCACAATTTGTCCTCTACTTCTTAATGTCGCACATAAGGTTCTCCAAATAAACGTTTTACCTGTCCCTCCATATCCATATAGAAAGAAAACACCGCCGCGATTACTACGGACTACGTCCATTATCTCATTGTAGACAACCCTTTGCTCATCAGTTAAGGAAGATAAAAGCTGCTCATGTTCTTCCCGTAAAGCGACTCTGTCATAAGATAGCTCGTCGGCAACTAACGTGTTCACCGGATTAGGTGTAGATGATTCAGGAAAAGGCATGTCTTCAAATCTACGTAAACTACTCCCGTTGCGTTGAAGACACGCTTCTATATCTAGCAATGCATAATTCTTAAGTTCATCCTCTGTTAATCGCAACGCTGTGACATTAATAGAGTAAAACCAATTTAAATGTATATTAAGGAGTTATTATACGACAATAGTTAAGTCAAAGTAGAGTGACATACTGTAGTATTATATGAAGTGGCAGATAATTTTTTTTTTTTTTTTGTTTTAAAAAAAACAAATCGGTAACCATAAAATGCTCGTTTGACAACTAACCTTGATTTTGAAGGACATTACGTTGTCGATATAGGATATCATCTGAAAGATGCATCCAAGTTTTCTCCCACACTTTACTTGGCATCGCTATAGCAGCTTGCAGTAATAAAGTGACAAAGAGGTATCTTAAGTAAGCCCCGGAACCCCAACGACTTGCTTCCTCTATGGCATCAATGTACTCCTTATCGTCCCCAAGCAGGCCACGCGCATAACATGCAGCTCTGAAAGTAGGATGTAGAGTATCATCAAACCTCTTTAAATCCTCATAAGATTTAGGACCCTTGACAAAGTTTAACAGGGTTCTCATATAATATAGTTCACCACAATTGGGGGAAACATTATGCATTCTTCCAATAGCAAACCCACTCTTTCTAGGATGCCAAGCCCGTTCTTCTTGTTTCCAAACGAATTTTGTGGGGAACTGGCTATATAATAGTTGTTGGGCCTCCTGGCTAGATTTATTACAATCCATCCAAGCCAAGAACTTTGTCATACCGATTGTGGGATTGTCGATGACCACATCAATAGGGTCTTCGTCGTTGAAAACAACGCTTTGCTCATCAGGAAGGTGAAAGCGCAATCTTTCAACCGGGGGAGTCCTATAGTGGATTTCAAAGCCGAAGATTCTCCACACAGCTTCGCATGCTGAGATATAACGACAATCGTGGAACCTCTGTATCTCATCTACTTGGTCGGGATTCTGCTCGTTTCTACGCCAATAAGAAGACTGCATTGTGGCTCGATCAGGTCCCTTATTTATGTACTTGAACAAATACTTGATTGACCGAGCTTGATTACACCATTCGACATTTATGTGTGCACGGTATTTCAACAATAATTGCGCGTTATAGGGAACTACCCACTCATTGCCAAGTACCCGATTACTCTTCCGCACAGTAAATCCCTTCTCCCTCCTCTTATAAACAGGATATCCTTCATCGTCAACCGTTGTACTTTCGATGCACCTCTTCGGAAAGTTTCTCGAGCACTTAGAATCAACCATACATGGGCATGTAGGGAAGTCTTTGCCGCATGGACCGTGTATCATATGATCCTTCACAACAGCATATAACAATGGGTTTTCATCAGGATCAGGTATCTCAGCACTAATAATTTTATCTACATTTGCGGCCTCCGGGAATTTGTCATCACGATGAAGAAATATTAGAATATGAGCATGTGGCAACCCACGTTTTTGAAATTCAATAGTGTACGTGCCTGAAAGATTAACCAAAAAAAATGAGATTTGTTAATTTGTACGACATTAGGAAAAAACACATGACTCTTAGTACTCGAAAGATTTATGTGTAACCTCACCTCCTATGACACGTCCAAATATTTGACGCTCTTTCAAGTCTTTCATTAGTTCCGCAAGTTTGATCTTGAAAACACGACTTAGAATATCAGGTCGATCCTCCGGACGCAAACCTCTTTTAGAGACAAATCTCATTATTTCCGGCCATTTTGGGTTACATGTAAATGTAATGAATAAATCTGGATACCCGTACCACTTGCAAATGGTCATAGTATCCTGGAAATTACCAATAGTGTACCCATCTGATTGCAAAATCGACGAAGACATGAAAATACGACTCCCAGCAGAGGACGGTTCAGTTTCTCCACGGCCGACCGCGTTCGCAAGATTTCTATACGTTTCCGCACGGAGCAATGGTTGATTATGACGAAGAAATGACAACCTTTGCGACTCGACCATCATATAACCATCGACAATAAATTGTTGAAGTAATTTAGCAGCTAACAAAAGAATTGGAGATTGCAGGAACGAAGATCTATCCTGGAGATAAAATGCAAGCCACTCTCTCATGGTTACATGATTGCGTGGTTTTTCTTTCTTACTTTTTTTGAGAGAAGTTTCTTCATGTAAGATGCCCGGCCTCCAACCGTCCTCGCCATGCGGAAACAACAAAGGATATTGGAGCGCTAAATATAGAGGGTGCAACTCGGATATACGCTGCAGTTCACCACTTTCCTTCTCAATAATAATATCCCTCTTTTCCACGGCGTTTCCAATGTCTCCTTCAATAAGAACGGCAACCTCAGAAGCTGTCGGCCGGTTATATGTTCTACCATCGGTTTCTCGTCTTGAAATAAGCCTAATAGAGACATCTCTTTCTATATCAGCTGACAACCTATCTCTCGCCATTCTGAATTGTTGAGCTAATATATTTTCCTCATCGATCATTCTTTGCAACAAATATATTAGCTCATCATTAAACCGTGCTGGATTATTCGGGCTGCAAAATTAAAAAGAATAATTATTACGATACATAAAAAGGTTATCATAAGTTGCAGTCGTATATTGTATTAAAGTCGCAAACACGTATAATTTGTAGTTATACCTGTAAGCATTCTTACGGTTTTGCACTTCTTCTTCTGTGTCGTATATGTAAAGCTGGCAAAACTTTGGCGGATTTTGATTTTTCGGCCACAAACTCCCGATGCGGTGGAAGTTTTGCCCACCCATCCTAAAAGTATATGGTCCTCGACCTTGATTTACGGAATTATCAATCTTTCCTCCCATTGAGGTGAACGAAAACATCATATTGTAAGCTCGAATATTGTCAATAAAGTGGTTGCTTAGAGGGTGTCGCCGGCTTAAAAGATCAAACAACAATTTAGGTGGTTGTTCAAGAAGAGGAAGACGAATTTTGCCATCAGAACAACACAATGAGAATGTAGGATGTAGAGTATTCCTATCCTTACGAACTCGTTCTAAGTACCACAACATTGCACCGCATTTGTTACATGAAACATCTGGGTCTCCAATATCCCAATATCCTTCAAGTTCTACATCTAAAAATAAAATAATTAAAGAATTTTGAAAAAATGATTTAACAACGATAAGTATAACAGTGATAATGAATAATTCAACAGGAATTTTAAATATTAAACCTTCTTCGTTAGCTCTCCTACTTGATAGATCGTCATATTCTTCACTTAAATTTCTAACCAAATCACTGACCAATCTAGCCAAAGGATCGACGATTGGTTGACGTGAAGAGCTCGGTCGGGAACTGGGACCTAAAAAATCAACTTAAACATTGAGCAACACTTTTATAATACAGCGTTCCTATTTAAGAACTAAAACATCCCTTCAATAAGACAACATAAAAACAATACGAAGTTAAACCTTCTTGAGGATCAACGCTACTCGAAGAACCCCCATTGGTTGGATTGAAGTCGCTGATCAACTCACTAACTAATCTTGTTACGGGATCAGGTTCCTGTTGACTTGGACAACTTTGTCGAGACCTACTGCTACCTAAGAAAATTACATCAAACATTCTTTTAAGATAGACGTACATAATACACGAAGAACATAAATTATCGTTAAAACTACGGTTATTAACCTGGGGTTGTACAACTTGACGGTATAATAGGAGTACCAGATGAAGCACTCCTTAATCTCTTGTTAGCATGTAATTCTTTTCTATTAACTCTTGCCATCTTTGAGCGTAATGACGAAGGTAAGTTGGAATCATTTTCTATAGATGGAATAGTAGTGACAACTGGCCGAGTAGTCAACGTAGGACGATACGGCCTTTTGTTACCGTGGGATGCGCGGCTTGCTTCTCTTGTCACTCGGGTGGCTTATAAAAAACGAATTATATAAGATGTCACTAAATTGAATCAAGAAGGAAATATTTAAAATTAAAATACTAAATAACAAATAATTTTGGAATTATTATATGATATTGACCAAAATATACAAATGAAAATTGAAATTATATTATCTGAAAAGATTACAGTAAATAAGAAATTACCATTGCTAATATCGGACAATGGGACACGATGAGTGAATGTCGATTCTTGCGTTGTTGGATTAGAATCGCGTTCGGGCTGATTGTTATGTACTACACAGAATTTTGGACCCAATTAAGTTAGATACACAATGGACTAATAGACGGCCCAAAATAAACCCTAAATACACCTATCCTATAAATACAAAAGAAACCCTAATTTATTACACACCCTCCTCACTCTCGCTCTCAGTCCCACTCTCATCCTCACCGCCGCTCTCACTAAAACCTTGCTACACTCTCGCTCTCAGTCTCACTGTCATCCTCACCGCCGCTCTCAATAAAACCGTCTCATACTCTCCCATTTCCGATCTCCCATTTCCGCCACCCTCAACAAATTAGGATCATCAATTCCCGATCTCCCTTTTCTGTTACCCTCAATAAATTACGATCAATAATTCCGATTCATTGCTCCGATGTCACTGTAATATGTGTTTTTCATTGGGTTGTCATTAAAGTGATTAAATTCCGATTCATTGCTCCGATCTCGTCTATTTCAATCTCCTCTATTACTAAACTCCGATGTCATCGTCTCGCTTTCATCGCCGCTCTCACTTTACCCCGATCTCATATTTTGGAGTATTGCATGTGTATTCGTCTCTAGCCGTGGTGAGTTTCCTTATTTGTGATCTATTTATTCAAGAATTTCAATTATTTTAGGATTTATTCATACTGCTTTTCCTTATTAGTCGGTATTTTAATCGGAAATTTCTGCAAAATTTTGTAAAATTAAATTTTTTAATTATTATTACCGTGGAAAAATATTGTTCAGAATAATGATGATGACGAATTTTAATTAATTCGTTCAAGTTTATTTTTCAGTCTAATGATGATGACCAATCTTATAGTATAATTAATAACGATTTAGTAGACATAATTTGATGATGACCAATTTTAAATCATGACTGCAGAAATTAATTTACTAATTTTGCCAGAATCAATTTATGTCCGTCTACATTAATAATTTTCATGGGTTCATCGTCAAAGTTTTTCATTATTTGTCAATTTCAACTGATAACTTTTTCAAAGATTGTCATTTTCATTTGATAAATTTCTCAAGAGGTTGTCAATTTCATCTGATATCGTATCGTATAATATTATTAATATTGAGTAATCTCTGACAATGACCATTGTTGTTTTGCAGCAAGCTATAGACACCCACGGTCTGGATCCACTCTTGTAAATCCTCCTGTAGATGTTAATTTCATCAGAATACAACATTTATAAAGATAAGTATCCCGGTTACCTGTACTGATTCCACCATCATGACTTTTTTCTTTGTTTTTGGAACTCGAACTTGCTTTGTTTTCCATTATGTTGAACCTTCTTCAACTTCAATGATGATTCGGCAATCACTTTCGTCTTTCAACCAAGTAACGTAGGGTGAATGTAGACTGACATTATAAATATGGTGTTTGTAGAGCTTTTGATGCTTAGTTTCTGTTTTGTTGTTTCTGAAAATTCTACTAAGTTGTGCTACCTCATTTTATAGATGTGTTTTATAACTGCTGCCAATTAGTCCCTCTTTGTATTCTCAGTGTAATGGTAGTAGTTGTCGGTTATTTGCAATATAATGGTAGTAGTGGTTGGTTATTTACTTAAGAGTACATAAAATTAATTCTTAAAATTTAACCTCTGCAAAAATAGTGTTTTTTTTTATTTATTTAAAATAGAGTGACCGGCTTAAAACAAAATACAGACTGACGTAGTTTTGTCATTCAAGTTGAATTCTTTACCTAAGGTTGTTAAGATTCTTGTAAAAAGATTGTTCACCAAATAAAAATGGTATTTGCTTCGTGGTAATAATATTTGTATGATATTTCAAGTTTGTAAATACAATCTCCCTAAATAATCTAAATGTCCCATACCTAAAAACTTGGATCTGACCGTGTCAGTAAAATATGAAAATTGTAAATTTTCTAGTTTCTATTCATTTATTTGAAGTAAAATATGTCTTCTTGATTTTGCAATTTCTGCCGTACTATTCCATGACACGAAGTTTATGTATTTTGTTTTATTTGAATCACTGAGAACGTCTTATTCCTATTAGTTAGATCTTACCGTGTCATTGTCATATGAAAAGTGTTCATTTTTTATGCGTTGATTTCAGCTGTAGTTAAGAATTCGAGACCTTAAATTTTATTAATCTGTATAATTTGATTGCTGTCTTGTTTATCTTGCATTTTTCATGGTTTTTATTGAAGACCTACTTGTATTATTTTACACCTGACCGTCCTCTACTTTTTGTTGCAAATTCAGCATACTTGTTATAGCAACGTTACTGGAGTTTCTGTTCTCATTTAGAATTCAATTTGAACTTGTTTGAAGATTGCGGAGATAAGTACTAAATTCTTCATCTTTTGTGAATTAAGTTTAGCGAAAAGCATAGTTTGACGGGAACAAATTAAAAACACAGTTCTGATTAAAACATATAGAGAATTTGAAAGTAGTGCCAATTGTTCAAAACCTAGACGATTACACTTGAAAGTAGAAAACATAACACTTAAAATTAGAAAACCTAGCACACATAAAAAGTACTAAAAAGTCTGAACCATACTAAGTGGTGATCCTCTTAAGACAACATGTAGAAAGCCTACTTCTCGATCTTAATATTTTTTATTGGAATATTTGCTTTGCTAGATGATCCCTGATCTGTTGTGCTCTGTCGGACTTCAGTGATTTCACACTCATCATTCTCCATGGACGCTCGCTTTTTAGGCAGCTTGCTAATAGGTGTGTTATTCTGTTCTTCCTCGCTATATGTCTGCAAGTTCTCCTAATTGTACAATTATAAGACATCGTAAATATTGGTTTAATGATTTCTGAATAATCAATTAACTGTTATGATTATCTTTTGTAAGATTGATTGAAATAATTGTTTAGATTAGGTGATCTTAAATAAGCTTGGTTGATGAACTTACTAATAACATCAGCTCTTCAGTGGTTATCTCACTTTCAGAAATGGTTATTGCTGAACTTTTCGCACTCATTTCCGCAGCCTTCATTTCCAAAATATTACTTGTTACAAACATTTATATGATTAGGCAGAATATTTTGTCTTGCAATCAATGAGAAAAACTACCTTTGCGCTTTCTTCTAGTTCTTTCCATTTCTTTATGACATCCTTGTCTCCACACAATTGAGTTGCTCTGTAACATGTTGATTTCTGTTGTATGTTATACTCTTGGTCCACCTTGATTTTGGCAACGAACTCACGTTCCATTAGTTCTCTAAATTCAAGTGGCACCGCTTCTCTATCTCCTTCCTGTTTTCATTTATTATTTTCTAAATTTGTAAATAAACACATGGTAGAGGAAATACAAACATATGTTGAGTCGATAATAATTTACCCTTTCCTGTTCCTCAAGTATTGTCGATGCTTGCTTGCCTATAATTTTGGAGATTGGGGTGTCATATAGCATAAGTTCTGTCTTAACACGTCCTCCATCACTTGCATCAACTTTCAATTGGAATCTGTATTGTATGTCACTGGCATTAGAATTTGGTTTCTATACTTAGCTGTTAAAGGTTACTTATGTTGGTAAATTACCTTTGGGTTACGTTGGGAACCCCGATATTTTCCAAAGTACAGCCTGGCTTCTTACAATACCATAGTTGATCCCCTTCTTGAACTGCCCTCCCCAAGCATTTTCCGCAGGAGTTGAAATACCAATGAAGGGACAGGTTCATTTCTTCTATGTAAACTAATGTCACATAATACCCAACCTATAATTGTAACCCCAAGTAGTTTCACGTTAGTGTAATCAAACCCAAACATGCCTCGACATATAGGATGTATATTGATTGAAAAGTTGGTAAAAATATTAACTTTACCTTTCATGTTTTTTGGATTGAAGCTAATGATTTTATGTTTGCTCCTGCGAGGATGTTATGTGCCCTGGATGATGATTCCCCAACGGGACCAGAAATGGCATCATTTGATATCGCCTTCATTCTACAAAGTGATATTTTTATAGATTAAACATCAAGCTATAACAGGTATGTATCTGAAAAATCAGCCTTGGGATAGAATTTTACTCACGTGTTTTTGAAGGCCTCTACTTCTGGAATGTTTGGATTTATCTCAAATTTTGTTGCTCCTCTTATTGTTGAAAGTGTCACAGTCCCTGAGTGTGATGAAAAAACTTTATTAGCAACTGTTTAGGAGAGAATTTGATTTTGAATTTGATATGTAGAAATGTTGCGAGTTACACTTACCAAACCAGTCCTTCCTTTGGACACATTTGAGGACCAAAACTGGTTTCTCAGTTAAGGTTTTGCAAGCTTCATTTATCCTATCAACCTCGGGAAAGTACGCTTCCCAAACTGTTAGCCTTAATCTCCTTTTGCTAACAAAATCAAAGGTTTTACGCTTTTAATAATGAGGAAATATAAAAGAATTAATAAATATAACACAAATCGGTAAGAGGGTGGCAAAAAGTTACTGTTCATCCGTGATATCAATGAACTTTTGCTTGTATCCATTTCTAACTTCACCCTCGTGAAGTTGTGTTAAAAGACCAATGACATCTGAACATGGAACAAAAGCAGTTATTATCTTGAAGGATTATTTTTTAGAAAACATAAATTCTATAAAGAAAGAGTCTTATCACCTATGTAATATTCGTCTCCGACATTCCCATGAATTATGTCTTCGATGCTCACAAATCTGAATGCTTGAGATGGTATATCTTCGCCATCGACTTCTTCCACTTTTGTTGTAAATTGCATCACAATTCTGCATTTGTGAAATGTTGCCCTATCTTTCCCAAGGTTTTGTTCCGTCACAAACTTCGAAAGTTTGTAAATTTTCCCTTCATGCATACGTGGTTTGAAAATCCGCACAAGTGTCTTTGCTACAGTTGCTTGTATTAACTCACCCTAGTACGGATATATAAATTCGTTTAACTATACAGTAGGAGAAAAAATGTATTTTGTAAAGAAAATACTTAAAAAGTGATTGAAATGCACCTCGCTGTCAATACAAATGAACTCCATTCCATAAAGTTTTCTTTGTTCACCTTCTTTTGCATCGGATTCCCGGATCCATTTTCTAAGAACGCGAACTGTGACTTCATAGTTCTTTTGATATACTACCATGTCCTTCACTGATGTTGGTTTCATGATTGTTGCCATGTTACTGTTCTGTTTTTTTAACAATTTTCCAAGTTTGTGTTTTTGACAGATGAAGATTGAGGTTTATACCTTCTTTTATCAGTTGGTTGAAGAGTAAGTGGTGATGAGTTAATGGAGGCAGTTTAATGAGAGGTGGTGCTCACATTATTAACTGCATCAAACGTGATTTTATGCAATTTTTAGGGTTCATTTGTTGAGGTGTGTGGGTGTTGTGATATTTTCAGAATCAAAAAGTCTCCCTTAAGACCTTATGTATCCGTCTTAAGGGAAAGACGGGTTATTTTGGTACCATTTTAGGTTGTA
>JAYMSF010000760.1:0-14075 GCA_036897335.1 Silene vulgaris | reverse complement strand
AAGAAGAGGGGGAGGGGAGGGGAGGGGAGGGGAGGGGAGAGAAGACATAGCACGTGATGCCCGGTAGGAACATCTAAGGATGGAGAAAGCGAAGGATTGTAAAGGCATGAGTAACTAAGCCACAAAGACTTGAATATGAGGGACTCTAACCCTTGTTCGAATAAACAAACATATTAAGAAGGGGATGGGAGGGGAGGAGAGGAGAGAGGAATGGACCAATCTCAATTTCCTTCCAAATTTGGTTTGTATTCTCCCCTCCAAATCCCTCTAACCTGCTTTCCTAACCAACCAAATGATTTTGTTCCCTTCCTTTCCCATCAAACCCCTCAAACAAACAAATGGTAAA
Source organism: Silene vulgaris (assembly GCA_036897335.1). Lineage (NCBI taxonomy): Eukaryota > Viridiplantae > Streptophyta > Magnoliopsida > Caryophyllales > Caryophyllaceae > Silene > Silene vulgaris. The sequence goes on along the minus strand of JAYMSF010000760.1, from coordinate 13,729 downwards.
TGACTTTACTTAGAACCAGAGAATATACGTGTTCAGCTGAAGAGAGAGTAAGCTATTATATTAATTAGCAAAAATTGCAGTGCAGGATGTGCATCGGATTATAGAAGTTCAAATAGAACTTATAATAAGGGTTCATATAAAACTCATTTAGACCAATTGCATATTTCAGTTAGCAAAAGTGCATTTTCTTGTACAAAAATACCCCTCAAATGCCATGAAGAGAACCATCTCATCTTTATGCAATTATATATTTCCTTTCCCTCTCTTCACTTTCACCGCAATATTTTCAGACAGTCCTAATGGAGCTAGCGAAGGTAAACTATGTGTACAATTATTTAGTTAGTTAAATGTTTGTCTTACTCGTCCTCAATTCTTCATTATCTTTGTTTATATTAATTGTTTCTTTCGTACTAATGTTTCGTATCTTCATTCACCCATTATCCTTTGTCCCACAATTAATCTTTGCTTTTGGTTCCCATCTTCTGCCCTTTTTTCCTGGAGCTCACCATTACTGTATTTTATTTATCCTTCCTTGCTTATATCTCATTCCTTTCTCCCTATATAGTGTTTTTCAGAGGGTCTCTCATCATAGTTTAGGTTACCCCGGTCCTAATCTGAGATACCAGTATTTCTGATATTCTGTTAATGCAATCAGCACCATTTCCCTTCCTTGACCCTCTAAAAAATAAAAATAAACCTTTCCCTTTGCTAACATTTGAGTAATGGATCAGGACTTCAAGTAAACTCCAAACACAGTATTAAACCCCTACGACAACTTAACATGTAACCAAAAACTTCCATTACCACCAAAACTTCACGCGACAAACCATCATCAACATTATCGAAGATCTGATATCAATTAAAAACAAACTTTACCAAGAGACAGCATATCGATGCTGCATACAGTCATCTCCACTAATAAAATAATTTGAATGCAGCTGCAGCAACATAAAGTACGATTCTTGTCATAAGTAATTCATGGGACAAACAGTCGGTTACAGGATGGACGATCTGATGTCAATCAAACACCAACTTTACCAAAAGCAGACTATCAGATGCTACATACAAGTCGCCTCTATCAATGATATATCTGAATAGCAGCAGCAGCAGAACATAAAGCATGATTTGTGTCATAAATAGAGGGTTTTTTTTTTTTTTTTGGCAAACATTGCCTAGCATTTACCGCATTTTTTAAAACAAGCATCCAACATTCTCAAGTTTGCAACATACTACCTTAACTATGTCTAAATCTACCAAAATACAATTTCCACCCAGATTGGTCAATTTTACAGCCATTTACCAAGTTGCCACGTTAGACCTGGTTACTTTTTATTTTATTTTTATTTTCCGTCCCTATTAAACAATGACAAGAAAAAGAATTAGACAAGCCATTCTTGAGTTCATCACACTTAATTTTAAGCTTTTGCACATGCTTCTCAATTTTATTTCTTCTCACGAAATTTCATCCAACACTTGTTTTCATTGACCCACTTCATTCTTGAGACCCTTATTCTCCTTTACCAACTGGTTAATCAGTTGCCTTTGCCATCTTAGTTTGAAAATGCGCAAGGCGCACCGAGGCGCTAAGGCGCAAACCGCAAACCGCAAGGCGAAGGCGCGCGCCTTTTGGACATGAAGCGCCCTATTTTTTATAACAAATTTGTAGTTACCAAATATGATTTTAGGCAACAATAACCTTTTTAGGATTTTTCAAGTTGGCTAACATGTGAAGAAGTGAAGTTAGGAATATTGGGGAAAAGAAATGGTGAGCCAGGTCTAAAAGATATGGAAAGTGCATACTAGTTAGCCTTGTCTAAAAGGCGCACCTAAAATGCACCGAGGCGTTTCGGCTAGTGCCTCATCCAAGGCGCGCCTTAGGCGCACTCAAGGCGCACTTTGTTAAACTAAGTTTGACATTCAGTCGTATCTTCATCAATTCATTCAAAAACCCGCATCCACACATTTGTGTATGTGGGTTATAATATTTTTTAGTAACAGACCTTCATGGAGTTATTTAATAACAAACCTAAAACATGGATTTTTAGATGTCTAAAATGTTTTGTATGCAGTAGGTATGCTACAGTTGCATACGCTTCTCAAATTTGAGGTGTTGGTGGAGTTTATAGAGCTACTTGACACTAAAAACTGTTTTTATGGTTGGTAGAAAAATGCAGGAATGACTACAGTAGAAAGAAAAGAGGAGAAATGAGAGAAGATAATTCATGGTGAAAGGATAAACGACTGGGAAAGAGAGGAGGCAGGTATATAAAAACGAAATTGAAAAAAGTACACTACTCAATACTCACACTTGTGGATCCTTCAAGCACTAAGCAGAAAAGGTACACTAAGCAGAAAATAGTTTTCATCAATTGATTACAAAATGAAAAATACCAAAGACAAGTGGATCCTTCAAGCACTAAACCGCTGAAACTATAGCATATTCTCCGTTGTTAATTCCCACCTTTAGAAAGGCATGAAACAGAAACGCTTATAGAGTTATAGCTCAATTCTGCATACTTCTATCAAAATATTTAGGCCGTGCTATTCAAAGGTCGTTGTCTTTCTCTCTGCTCCCTAAAAGCAAACCTAACTCTATGTTCATCAACTAGGCACGACCATCTACCAATTTTGATGGTGTTAATCCCAATAATCTATGTTACTTCGACTCGTTACTTTCCGTATCATACCTGTGTCAAGCGACAAGACATGGATATGGATTCTGCAGCTGACACTTATCCTAGGAGGGCTGAACAAGTGAGGCTTGCACTATAAAAGTAGAGCAAGAGAGGTTTATAAGGCATTTAGTATTATGTTCAATGATTTTAACTCTTATTTGTCGAACTTCTTTTCATTATACTCTAAAAGAAATTGGATCATATAATCTCCTTTCTTTATTCATCAAATGCATTAGTCCCACTCCTAGCTTTAGCAAAAATTGTTATAAAAACTCTTTAAAAGTCTAGAATTAATGGATGTACTAATTTATGCCCTTTCCAAACAGCTTGTTTCAATAAAATTTTAGGGATGAACGGCAGGGGATGGACGAATGGATAGATGAAGGGAGTGGAAATGAGCAGTGAATTTTTTTCCCTTCCACGTCATTTCAATGGTCGACATTGGAGGGAGGAAATTGGATCCCCCCATTCCCTCCTACCTAACTTACTAACCAAACAATGACAATTGCCCCCTCTTTCTGTCAAAGCCCTTCATCCAAACTAGGTTTGAAGTAACTTATTTTTGGATTGACTTAGTTCTAGAGTGCTTCGTCTAAAAAGGGGAAAAAATAACAATAGGTGAAAATAAATAGGATCCTAGTTGTGTGAATGTATTGTAAGAGTGAGAAAGAAAGACTTGAAACCAAGTAAAAGCATAAGTAATTAACCATTAAAAGAGATAACTACTAGGACAGAAAAAATATACAAAAAAAAAGGCCAAAGTCAGGAGGAGGCCGAAAATGTAGGGCAACACCAAAAATGGTTCAATTTAGTAAATAAATTATATAGGCCTACTAGCGAAAAATCAAATAGCCAGTGAAGTAGGTCCTTGCTGGTAATCGATTCAACACTTTTCTACTTCAACCACGCGAAGAGTTCTGAGCTAGAAGGAATCAAAGTATGAACTCAGAACTAAACGATTGGCAGCTACTTCTTTTGGCTTTGTGCCGCAGGTGCTGAACGATCTGGAGATCTAATGCAAAAAAACCCTAAAATGATGCTGATACTCCCTAATTCCTTACAGTAAACCCTTGTTATCAGCTCTTCACATGGCATAAACTACGGAGTACTAAAAAACCAATGCTAGACTATATGCACATAAAACACCTTTATATCAACCCTAACCCTAGACAACTTTATGAAATCGGATTCGTAATTGAATTAGAACATTATCACTTCAACAATTAAAATCATAAAATTGAAATCAATTCCGCGCTACCAAACACTGCCTTATAGCGGCGGTCTTAAAAAAAGCATATGTATCCTCATGTCGTCTTAATGTAAAACCGTCTTACATAAATTTTAAAGACTACAGGCATCACGAGAAGTTCATCAAAAAAAATCCAAATAAAAAAGAACGAAAAATACCCTTTCGAGAGCGGCTTTCGGAATCCTTGTGAGATTTGGTTTTCTTGCTGCCTTCACCGTCTTCTTCACGACTTCTATGTTTCTTCTTTGCTTTACTTTCGTCTGCAGAATTATTTAAAACAGAGATTGCAGAAATTACAAAAATTAATAATCATAGAAACGAAGAGGAAAGAATTAAATACAAAATTTAATGAAAGAAATTGAGTTGAAAAAGAGTACCTTCAGATTGAGAATCACTCCTTCTCTTTCTGGATTTGTCTTTCGTCTTTCTATCGCTCATCATCGTTGGATTTCTTTCTGGTTTGGAACTTTGGAAGCTGATTCATAATAGTTTCATATTCATTCATAAGTATGGAATTTTGTGTGTAAGGCGGTCTTACTTAGGACCGGGCAAACGGGTCATTCACTTTGGGTGCGGATGGGAGTAAATCGGTTCGATTCGGTTCTAATAGGGTTAGACGTTAACCTTAGTTTCGGTTTTCATTTGATTTCGTACTATTTTGAAATGATTACACTTCGGAAGCTGCCACGTAAGCACCTCGAGATTCTCAACATTTGCCCAATAAATAAGGGTTACTAATCATGGAATAAGGTAAGCAATAACCGAAGTTCTAACCTAATCTCTCACTCTCTAAGAACTTGCTCAAACTAAAGAAATCGGCCTAGGGTAACTCCTCACGAGGAACCCGATCGGCCTAAAGTGATCTAAAGAGAAACTGACTAGGTTTGTTCATGTTTTCAGGTCTAAGCCGAGAGAAGGGAATTCTTTCACAGACCTCGAGTCCACGGAAGCACGGGGCCAAGCCAAGCTTGGCGTCATCTAGAACTAATATCTTGTAATTTAATCTCGTGTGTACTTGTAACATACATTGAGTACATTTATACCCAAAACACGTCTTAAGGGAAATTTACTGAGTTACGACTTACGAGTTAAGCATAACTTAAGGACCTACACTGTGACTATTTTTACAGTTAACGATCTGTACTATGAAAATTTCCAGTTAAGAATCTCACTTTTGACTCTGAAGACTGAACCAATCATTGGCGATGTTAACTTGCATTTTGCAAACGAGTCTTCACTCTTCTATCAAACTCATTAACCACACCCCACACCCCATAATACAGATAGCAGAGCTTCGCCAACAAATTTGAAGTGCATTTCTTTAATGCTTGATAAGAGGCTTTTCCTGCCATTACATATTTACATCTCCTTGTATTAATTCATGAGGACCTTCTCTAATCCCTTTATGACTCAAGAATTAGTGGACTAGGGAAGGTCTCCTATGGCTCACCGGAGTAAAGGGACTTAGGAAGGTCTACTATTGCTCAAGAACTCGGTGGACCAATTGAAGGTTGACTTGGCAAGACAATGTAAAAAGACATGGAGTTTGTAGCCGTTCTGCATTATACTTGCCCGGAGTTATAGTTCAGACAGGATGCTTTACGCAACTTCAGACCACCTCGCGTGTCCAGTTGTACACACGCAAACGCTAGCATCACTTTTAAATATTGCACAGTTTGATAATTTGTTAGCGTAATGGAGAATGATCCCAGTACAATTAGTTAGCTTATTCTTATTGATAATATCCTACCCACTACGCCCATGGATACAAGCTGTTAAATACCCCTCGTCGCAAAAGGAATGACTAGTGCTACAATGTTAAAACAGTAGGGAAAATTGGATGATTAACTGCAGCATACACCATAAGAAATATACATCTTGATTCTTGATACAGCATACCTAAGAATAGAAAAGATTGGACAATAAAGATAATAGCTGTCTCTTGATTTGAATCAAATTTCTCAACTGTACAAATCCCGGAAGGTAAGAGTTGCTACTACCTCTACCTTTACAATTAACACATTTGTCTGACTACATAGGTTGCATGCAGGCGTCTTCCAACAGTAACGCTAACTGTACATTATATATGTTCAATCACAATTAAACCCAAGGCAATCATCCCTTCCCTGGAAAAAGTCGTCGGCTGCCAGTAATGGTTGCCTCGTACAAGTAATCAAGCCCAATCAGGAGGACATTTTGAAGGCAGCTCACTCCAATACATTCCATGCACACTTCTAACTCGACTCTTTTACTTATCTTTTTTCCCAACTCCATTTCTCTGCTTACTGCACCACCATGTTATAGTGAGACTCATGAATTCAACACCCAACCTTGAACGTTCCGATCTGTACTTAGAAATGATATGATTTTAAATACGAGTCTTCAGCCAACACAAATTACATATCACATTCAACTTGTAAAATCTCCCCAATACTTCGTACATAAATGACGTATCTACCAACAAGACCTTTCAGCATAAATGAAGATCCTAGTAGGCCTAAGAAAAAAAAAAGGAAACTTGGTAATAATACCAACCCAAGCACACGCAGACAATGTTAAATGCAATCAGTAATTCAATGTCCCTGTTTGAACCTAAGCAATAAATTGATGGATGAAAATCAGAGAAGTCATGACATCATCAGTGAGATAAGCATACCTTGAACAAGCAATTAGAGAAGAGTGCAAAATTCATTTGTGGAGAAGCGTCCTATCCAGCCACTGAAGATTTCGATTTTGTATTCCGAGGCAGACTACCTTTTCTAAGCTGAGGGTTTTCTATAGAATACACAAGAAGACTTCCATCTTTCGTACCCGCCAAAAAGCACTCTTCAGGAGTCACCGCCAATGCTGTTATAACCTTTCCTATTCCAGGATATTTCCCCACAATGTCAAGGGAGGTCATAGAGCGTACAATGATTTGTCCTTGATCTCCTGCGCAAACCAAGAACTCCCCACAGCCGCTGAGTTCTATGCAATTGAGGCGCCCATTAGACTCCGAGCTCCCAATGTGTTTTCCATTGATAGAGTAAAGGTGAAGGCTCAAATCATCATCCGAATATACCACAATTCGTCCATGCTGGGAAACAACAAGCTTTGATACTGCACTGCCAGAAGGATGGCGGAGAGATCTTACATATCGTCCCTCCCGCAGAGTATAAAAAATGCAAGTTCCATCCTTAGAACCGCTTATAACTATGTCAAGCTCAACACTTACATACAAGCACGTTATAATATCGTCATGGCCACACAGAATATGAAAGGGAGTTTCAGAAATAATATTATCTCTACGAAAACCCTCACTTTGGCTGCTTCTAACTCTCTTTTCTGATAATCTAGCTCGACAGACCTTCCAAACCATCACTGTAGTGTCGTAGCTACCGGTAGCAAGTATGCTTCCATCAGAGGTCACTGAAACAATGTTCGTATTCAAATGAGAAAATAAAGAAATAGACTTTCTAATTTGGTTGGTCCTTTAACATATAAAGCATATATGATTGGTTGATTTCTTGTTAATATCTGTTGGTTAGAGGTAAGACATTCAACATATAAGCTTCTCTTGTTAATTTCTGTCGTTCTGAATTTATTGTTGCTGAATGTTTCGGAGGAGGAAATAGACACTGAATAATAATCTGAGCTTCTCAGCTGCCAAACAATAATTTGTTTTCCTATTTTAAAATTGAACCATCAATTTCATTTGTTTGAAAATAAATGAACTTATAACCTATATTCTTGGCATCTCTCAAGAGTCGAGACTGTTCAATTGCTTCAAGCCATGTACATTTTAAATTTGATAACCAATTGCTTCTGCGCATTCGACATAAAACCAGCTATAAGTGAGCTAGATTAATACCTGCAATAGTGCTGACAACATCTTTATGACGTCTGATGCTCTGAACTACTCTTCCATCAATTAGCGACACAACCTGAAAACTGTTATCCCAGTTACCACATGATATTAGGTAACTTTCTGAAGGTCCTAGTAAAGTGGCGAAGCATTGCGCTCCAAGTTCATGATTTTCAGCCAAAGCGCATCCAATTTTACGGGGATTAAGGACATCAGACCCAATTCCAAAAAACGGATCCTGCAAAAAATCAGGTAAAGTTATCAACTTACTGTAATAAGGTCAAATTACAACAACTGTGAATTTAAATGCTGATATTAATCTAACCTGTGAACCAGAAAATGTAAAGTTTCCCCCAGACTGCAACTGGGTTGTTAACCACATCTTAACTGACATTGTAAGGCCCTTGTTGACCAAAATGACAGTGGAGTCAATTACATGGACAAACAAAAGAGCTGATACAGAATGATTGATGCTGGAAACTATAGATGTCAAATTAATAGAACCAGGAGCAAAGCGTAATGGCTGAGCAATTGGAATTGGTGGTCCTCTTCTAGGATGCTTTGTACGGAAGATCTGGATTGGAGTTTGGCCAAAATTAGCAATCTGATCTTCAATAGCTGCTCTTTGCAAGTCATCATCCATACTTTCTATATCAACAGCGCCTTCATAAGTCAAATAGTAAAAGATGTTTGCAGCCTGCAGTAGCACAGATGATGGCTCATGTAAGGAAGAGCAGGGCATCAATGAAAAACATATTATGTTAACCTCTCTGAGAAAGAAGTGTGGAGCTGGGATGCTCGTCATATCAGACTAAATGAATTCACCTCGACAGCTGGTTTTCCTCTCTGCTTGTAGCCGAAAACCAAGTCAATCCAGAGATGAAGATTTGAGCTCACATATTCACTTTCCAGAGCCTCTCGATTTCTATAAATAAATTCCTCTGTGGAACCCTGAAAACAAGGTAGTCTTACTATTTTTCTAATACAAATAAAAAACTGCAGTCACTTAACAGTTAAGTTAAAAGAAGTTAAACCTTTGCCCATGGAGGAAGGCAAACATCACCAATAAGTTCGCCATCCTGTTTAACACCGAGGTGGTAGGAATTTGAATTTAAGAGAAATTCCGGCATGTAAAAGAATTCGGGTATTAGTTCTTTGACATCACTTGTGTTAGAGAGGCAGTTCTGGTATGTGCCTTCAATGCTCTGGAATAGACGATCTGCATGGTCAAATTTACCACCCTGCATGCAATGCATGTTAGATTGTTAGCATGAACTTGAATATGGCAACATAAAATTAGGGGGAGAGTGAAGGGTCAGCCTGAGTAAATAGAGTTATGTGCATCAATTCCAAAACATAGGTGAACGTGTAAAACACTTTAACAGACAGAAAAACATGGGTTATAACACAACAGCATCACCAAAAGTCGACAATAAAATTGGTAGAGTTGCTGAACCTCAAATCATACCTGCAGATTCCGATGTAAAGCTGTAAACGGCTCAAGCCTAATCAGGTAATAGAGCACAATTCCCATGCTTGAATAATGAGAGCCATAATAGAAACTGGAAGAAAGAGAATGTTAAATACTCTTTTCTAGGGTTCAGAACTGTGTTCATTCAAAATGTCATCATCGAAATCAATTAAAGACATTACCTAGGGATGTCAGGATCAGAGAAACTGTGATATCTATCCTCAAAAACCTGTATAGAATTACAAGAAAAAAAGGTATCAGAAGGAGTGGAATAAATCTTTTGCATTAAAATACAATGGTAGAAGCCTCCAGAAGCAAGTGAGATTACAAATAACAAACCTCAAATCGCTTAGGCTCTAATGCCCCCACCGGTTTTGACAGATCTCGAAAGGTCGTTGATTTGTTGAAATCGAGTGTCTCTGAGGAATAATCTGCCAATACCCATGGAAAGACAGGATATTGTGTCAAGTCATTGTATGACCTTCCAGCAAATGTGTTTAGAATCATTAGGTACTCAAAATTCGATATTTCCCTCCTCCTCCAGCGCTCCCTGGCAGTTTCAGCCATCGCATGAGCCACACGTCGATCAATAAAGGAGATGGCCCCACTCCTGTCTTTACTACTTCCCTTAGGAAACAATAATTCATTCCTTCTTGTAACTATAATGCTTCCAACATCTTTTGCTATTTTTTGTGAAGGAAAATTGAAGAACACGGGAGAGACAGAATTGCTGAAGAAAATTTCAATTGCACTGTATTGAAGTAGATACCGGGTCCAATGCACAGCTTTAATCTATAACCAGAAGAAACAAAAAACAAAACCTTATAAATCACTGGGTGCGACAATTTTGAAACTGGAACATGTATAGTCACTCTACCTTGGAGACTTCCCACCTACGATGCCGCTTGATACCTTTTATTTGTTTATCAATGGATCCACTATTATCCTGTTTCTCAGCATGCGTGTCAACAACTACTGGCAATTTTAGAAATTTCTGCTTCTCGACCCCACTTGATTGATCGGTTTTTTCTGTTTCAGAATTTTTTAAAGAATCAAAGGTCTTAAAAACTGAGGATCCTGCAGTACCTTCCACCAGAAATTCACCAAAGAAGTGCAAGACATTTTTCAAGACTGCTAAACGGCCAGCTAGTTTTCTCTTTGGAGTAACCAGAATACAGGAAACAGAAAGAAGAACCTGCAAACCAACTGAAAGAGATGAGACACAAAGGGCCACAACATAATGGTTACAGAATTCCAGTTTTAAGCACATGATATACCTCGCCACTTTCAGTTTCCAAGGCTGAGACACTGGAATCTTTTCTTTCCTGCATTGTTTCTTTCTGCTCACACTCTCTTGACCATTCTGAGGATTGACACTCTGGAACCTCAGAATTCAAGACCTTGCAGTTACTTGACTCAGTATCACTCTCACCGGCTTCGGGTACAGAATCATCTGTGATTCGGCGTATCCCTTTTAACAAAAAGCGCTTCATTTGCTCTGGAATTGGTACACCAGCATTATATTTGTCCTCACAGGGTGGAACTACAGATTCCTTTCCTGCAATAACGGGTGAAGGATGGCATAGCTTCTCATCAAAGTGGTAATTTTGTCTCAACTTTGGCCTGCGTCGCCAGGCATCCTCTGTTTTATCAAGTTTCCAATGTCTTGAAGCACAGTTTGGAAAAGGATTAGCTGACCAGGGCCCTCGTTCATCAATTAAGGTACGAAACAGATGCATCCATTTTTCCTGTTTGAAATGTGGTTAACTGAATGTTGAAAAGAAGAAAGCCCATAATGAACTATAAGCAACATATATAAGAACAGCATATAAATGTGCATACAGAAACAATTTGTTGGTCTTCTTCATGGGCTAGTCGGTATGCGGCTCTTCTACTATCATCTGAAGCAACAATTTTTTTCAAGGTGTTCTCTAACTCGTCTTCAAATGCTTTCTTTTGTCCAAATTCTGTTGACAGATTGTCGTCTTCCCTAGCCCGCACCTCAACTAGTTGTCTCATGCGATCAGCCTTCAATGTCGTTATGTATTTCGCTTCATCAGAAGCCTGTTAGGGGGGCAGCAGAAGAAATGTATTACAATTCCTTTTTTTTAGAGAAACAGTATTATTAGAAAAGCTAATGGTAGGAGGGCAATAAATTCTCAGCAAAAACATTACAAATTATAGTAACGCCCTTTTCAGGAAAACTGATAGGTGTCAAACAAAAAGTACATGGTTAAAACTTTAAGCATAGACCAAACAAAAATAGGATATACCGCAAGAAGTACTCTGTCTTTCTGAATCAAATTGTGTACTGCACCCGCTTCTGCGGGTCCAGTGCCAGTGCCAGGATCTAATGACTCATTGCTACCAATTATGCTTGTAGCAAGCAGCGATTTACAACAACTAACAGTTTCTCTGATCAAGTGAGACATAACATGAAAACGAGTACCATCATCGAGCATCCCAAACTGATGCCTTGCGGCTAGTAAAGACCTGCACAAAATATCAGCAATCGTCATAATAATTTCAATACATAAATAGCATGCCAGATGCAACAACATTGCCGCTACAACCATTACCATATAAAAAGCTGTAACCGGTTCCTGCTTTGCTCATCATCAGACATCAAAAGACAAGGCAAAAGTGGAATCATTTGCTGGACTCCCCGCGATGCTCTCTGTAGAGATGATCTACATAGATACAAGACAACCAATCGGAAAACAACTCGTGGGCACCTTTCTCCTCGTAATAACATGGCCTTGTCAACATTTTTACTTGATTTTCCTCCAAGAGCATTTCCAAGCCCACCAGACACAACTACTGCTGCCATTTCAGCAGCTGGGATATTGAGCGACTCAACCAAGCCACGTGCTCTTTGCCCAAGGGATGGTGAAGCCAAAGTTGATTTAGGCAGAATTTTGCTAGGGCCCTTTCCATTCATCTCACTGATTGCAACCCACAGAAAATCGTACAGGATCCACCAGTTATCATCACCTATTACATCTTCTTTGGTAGTAGATTGATTGCTAACTGATAGAGGCCTGTGGAAGATTTCAATCATAAGTTGGCAGAACCAAGAGAAAAAAAAAAAATCAAAATGCTGAAGTGGGCTCACTAAGATATATAACATCACCAGGTACAATAACTCAATAAAAAACTATTGATATGGAGTACTTGTTACATCCAAACGGGGTCTTCCTTCCAAAAATTGGCCAACAAACAATATATTACGGCCACTTAACGGTGAGTGGGTCTCTCATAGTTCAAAATAGCCAACACCAAACAAGTAAAGTAGAATCTGGCATGCAGAATTCAGCTTTGAAATGAAGCACCATTACAGAGGTTGTATTGCTGTGAATTTTCACATCACTCTATGCTAATCCACAAGAAGTCTAGAAAATTTTGATGAACCTCATATATTAAGTTGTAAACTGAACCCTTGAGTGTCAAAGAGAAAACGACCCAATTAAAAGTGCCATGTAGCCCAGACTGTAACCTCCTATCGAATAATGACAAGTGGCTAAGAAGCTGATTAAAATGGATTAACACAGGTTTTAATATTAGAATCTAGAGAAATTAAGTTCCAAACTCCCCTTTTTTCCTTGTGCCTGATGCTATTGTCCCATATTACTTCTCTCTCTTTCACTTTTCTCAAATTTATTCGTTTACTCTCTTTCACTTCATTTTGTTAATTTCACATTGACGGTTATATACTTATATTACAGTTCATGTTAGCAGAACCCCAAACCATTTAAAGACTAGGCCTTGATTGTAACGGTGGTTATAAGACATTCCAGGAACACTATCACTACCACATCAATGACACAAAATGCAAAGAGCCTTTCACTAAACCAATAAGCAAAACAAATACGTTAAAATAACCTCGAGATGTTATCAACTGATTCTCCTTGCAGTGCTTCATGCAAAGCAGCACTCAGATCTTTAAAACCTTCTAACTCGAGCAGCTCTGGTGAAAACTCAGAGCTAGTTGCTGGGAACTGAAAAGGGTGATCATAACAATTAATCATTAGCCAATTTAAATTTCAACTAACGGATCATGAAAAATCTCATGTATCATTGCAGGCACGTTTTGTTTCAACCAATTCCATATGTTTTCCTTTTTGGACGTCCCAATAGATTCTTTATGCTTCCTTTTCAAAAGGTTTTGTATACCGAAATTTTTAATAATATTCTTACCCATCCACCCTTTGCCCCACTTCCTTCACCCAGACGAGCTACTCCGCCCTTAACCACCTTAACCAATCTCCAGCTAGACCAACACCAACCCACCATGTTACCTTCTGCAGACCTCTCCGATCGGCACAAATCCTACTATACAACCAGTTGTACAATAAGCATTGTACAACCCTATACATTAATCCGAGCTTATGTGTAATTTTTCTGAGTTTGTAACAGTTTTTTTTTTTATGTTTAAGTGTGTGAGTTCAAAAACATTAGAGCATAGCTCAAATTCTTTTAAACAAAACTCT
>JAYMSF010000759.1:0-14076 GCA_036897335.1 Silene vulgaris | reverse complement strand
ATTTCAATCAATATTATATTTTAGAGGTTAATAATAACAAAATTATACTTTCATGAAAAGAGAATATGATAAAAGGATAATGGTTTAATAGAAGAAAATCAAAATCTTATTTATATTTCCTTAATTAGGGAAGTGCTTTTGGAGGGAAAACATTTCAGAATCTTTATTCTTTTAGTATAAGGGGGATTTCTCATTCCTAATTATTTAATACGGAGTATTATCTTTGATTAAAACATTATTCGAAAAAAATATAAAATTGACTCTTCTAAAGATATGATTGGGACGAAAGTGGTAGCGCGTATTGCGAGAATCATAACTAGATACTTGGAGAGTGATCCTAATTCAAAATCTTGAGCCGAAATATACACACAGAAGATGGGCTTATATTATTCACCATATAAAGCCCAGCATCATTCTGTAATATCTTATATGGGCTGTATTCTCTCATACAAGACCAAAACCAACCTAGAACAACACTATCGTTTTTCAGCACATACGGGTGATAATGGGATAAGATAGCTTACGAACAATTGTTTGGCTTGGTCAAAGTTTGGCTTGTGTGAGTTCCAATCGGGGTTCGGACTAAACTTGAGAGCTTAACGAGTTAATTCTAGCTAACATTGGCTAAACTCGAAAAACTCGCGAGCGGCTCATACTTGTGTGATTGGATACAATTTTGCTCATATTTTATAAAAGTATTTATCATGATTATATATATGTATGTACATATCAGATGTTGTTATTGATTTTCCAAATATATTTATATATAACCTTCGAAATTTATTATTGAAAAAAAAACAACGAAATTTTAACATTATATATAAAGGCTTGAGCTGAGCTCGAGTTTGTTCGAACTCGGGTTAAAGCTCACAAGTTTGATGATGAGCACATTTTCTTCAACCTCGGGTAAGTGTGAGATCGGCTCGGACTCGAGTTTTACTTCATTCTAGAGCACAAACTGAGCAAGGCTAAGCTCGTGCCTCAGCTCGTTATCACCTTTAACCGTAGATGTCGCTTAGTTGGCAAAATACTTTTATCAATGTAGCACATTATCATTAGCCGCGTGCAAATGAGTTTATTTTCTTTGGATGACGAGAGAACTCGCAACACTACATTTAATACGCACTAGGTAAACTAATATGTTACATCAGAAATTGACAAATATTAATTCAATATTAATAATGCAACAAAGATGATACAAGTCACTAACATAGTCAAGCGAAAACATCACCAGAAGTTTTCATTGATGTTTCGAATCGGATCGGACATCAAACATCTGATCATGTAATTTACAAAATACAATCATAACACAAAAACCAAACCAAGATTAAATCAAACAATTTAATAAAACATGCATAAATTTAACAAAAGGGGGTAAACTATATGGGACTCAACCTAACTAGCTAACCCCTACATGTACAAACATTTTGCAACCTCAAACCCATTAAATTGGTTAGATTACTCTTTATTCTTCTCAAATCGGACTCGATTTCAACCTCAACCCGACTTAATCACTGTTGGACTACGGGAGAAATCTTTTGGTGTTGCAAGAGTTGAAGATTAACCCGAGAACATGTCCGAGCCATCTCCCCTACAAGGGGTACCACGGGAAGGTTGTCGCAATTGCATATTTCGATCATGAAACCGTCTGGGTCATGGAAAAAGAGCTGGTCGACGTGGATCCCGCCTTCTTCGACTCTTGCTCGTACATGCTTGATCTCCATTTCCTTCAATTTCTTCTCCACTGCTCCCATGCTTTCACACTGGCACGGGAAAAATTAACATGACTTTCAGAGTCGGGCCATATTACCCTTTAGAAAAAAGGAAACCGAGGAGTAATTCACTTATTCGCGTGATTTGCCATGGGTGACGGGAAAAAGATAATTTGCCATGGGTGACGGGTAAAATTAACATGACTTTCAGAGTCATAATAGGATATTAGCTGGCCCATTAGGGCCGGTTATGATTAGGATTTGCTAAACTAGATTAGGGTTTCATTAAGATGAGAGGTATTATAAATACCTCTACCTATTCATGTAAGGCATCAATTATTATCAATAATACAGTTCACTTATGCAACTCTCCCTCTATAATCTTATCAAGCATCACGTGTGTATCACATTTCCGGTATCTGTATTCATTTCGAATTAGGCAACCCTAGAGTAATTTAAAGAGTCAATAGTCGATGCTGTATGGAGCAACTACTCATGGTGCAAACGATACCCAATTTCTTCCCTATATTTTGTTTGGGTTTTTTCAGAATATGTGGATAGCTAGAGTTATAGTTCATTAAGTTTAGATCTTTTCCAATTCTATCCTTCACTCTGTAACTGTTCAAAATTCTGCAGCAATATTTGCAGCTACGGACTCAGTTTCCACTCTACGTCTATATATTTTGTTTGGGTTAACTTCACATGTTTCTTTTTGCTTGAGAGATCAACCATAGTTCCATTAATTCAAAATGACACTGCAGACTCTCAATCAAGGGGACACCCATTGTGTAGAGCCTCATTTTCGGGGAGAGTTTAGTCCACGCTGCTACATATTTGGGACTTCTCCATGTCATCAGCAGAATTGAGTTGTCTGAAGTGATAACTTTCACACAAAAGCTAAACAACAAGGAACACTTGTCCAAAACTTACTGTAACTTTGATTAAGCCCAACGGATTGTAGCAGGCATTTAACATCTTACTAAGTACCTCTTGATCGACTAAACAATCTTTTAAAGCGACACTATTGAACAGACTGTTCCTATAACTTTGATTAGTACAAGCTTCTAATTACTGACATCCAAAGTCTCTAAGATGCAAAATGTTGAATGAACATCTTTCCTTTTGTGCATTCCTCAGCACTCAGCAGCTAGCTTCATTTCACACCATATTCTTGCCTAAACGGCAAGAGGAAAGAACAATCAAAGAAAGCCTTCATAAAAATAATGTGAATACAGCAGCTTTCGCCAACATTACTGTTACCATTCAACATCGCCCATACTCTATACTAGAACACTAGACAATGTGTTTAAGACCAAATATATTATGTGGAGGCTTTACCTGGCGGATTATCAGGGGTAAGAAGTGTTATGCGAGTAGTAGTAAAACAAGAAGAGAAAGAACGATCTTATCTGGAACGAGAGTTGTGGCGTGAGTAATTTAGATCACTGTCCTAAAGTCGATTATGCCCCGTCTACTACACACGGACTCAGTGGCATTAGACCCCCAGGAATACACAACTGCTGCAAACTTCGTGTAGGTAAGGTTGCAGGTGAGAACCGCCAAAATACGTTGCCACGACTTCAGTGAAAAATTAATATTGGTAACAAGGAAACATTAACAACCGGAGTTACCGAATTTATTTATATTAGAAATAATACTTAACCATATGTAACCATATTAGAAATAATATTTAACCATATTATAAAACTGTTAGATTTTCATTTTGAGAGGAAGAAGAGAAGACTAATGTTTTTTTTGGTTGTGTTCTCAAATGCCGGGAATGGTGGGTATTTATAGCAAAAGGAGGGGACATGATTGTGAGCATGCATTGGTCACATTTTTCTAGAAGCATGCATTGGTCACATTAATCTAGGCGCATGCATTGGCCACACTTATCTAGGCGCATGCATTGGCCACACTAATCTAGGCGCATGCATTGGCCACACTAATCTAGGCGCATGCATTGGCCAATTTTCTAGAAGCATGCATTGGCCAGAGATGTTATTTTATTATTTTTATCAGAGTGGGACAAAAGACACTTTCCTTTTTCTTCGTTTGAAACATCTTTCCAACAGACCATTGGCAACAAATGGGTCTTAAAGATCAAGAGGAAGGCGGATAATTCTATTGAAAGATTCAAAGCTCGCCTAGTGGCAAAGGGATTCACCCAAAAGGAGGGGATTGACTATGATGAAACCTTTTCTCCAGTAGTAAGGTTTGCATCAATCCGCCTCATTCTGGCCATAGTAGCACACATGGATCTAGAACTACATCAAATGGATGTGAAAACTGCTTTTTTACATGGGAAATTAGATGAAGACATCTATATGGAACAACCTAGTGGCTTTATAGTCAAAGGCCAAGAGCGCAAAGTTTGCAAGCTCAAAAGGTCCATATATGGCTTAAAGCAAGCATCTAGGCAATGGAACATTCGGTTCCACGAGGCTGTTCTAGAAGATGGATTCACCATGTTAGAGGAGGATCATTGTGTGTACATCAAAGGATCACACAACATTTTTGTGATTCTAACATTATATGTTGATGATATCTTGTTGGCTGGAAATGATAAGGAGATGCTTGAGGCGACTAAAGGTTGGCTCGCATCTAACTTTGAGATGAAAGATTTGGGTGAAGCAGATTATGTACTCGGTGTTAAAATTGTTAGAGATAGGTCTAAGAGACTCATTGGACTCTCTCAAGAGACCTATATTAACAAAGTGCTAGAAAAATACCGAATGCATGACTGTAAGGCAATTGACACTCCTGTTGATAAGAGCCTTAAGTTGAATCTTGATATGGGCCCTAAGACTCCAGAAGAGAAAGAGAAAATGTCTCGAGTTCCCTACTCCAGTGCAGTTGGTAGTCTAATGTATGCAATGATGTGCACAAGGCCTGATATTTGCTATGCCGTTGGACTTGTGAGTCGCTATCAAGCGAATCCTGGACTTGCTCATTGGAAAGCAGTCAAGAGGATAATAAGGTACCTCAAGGGAACATCGGACTACGTGTTATGTTATCAAGGAAAGGATCTAAGCCTTACTGGGTACAGCGATGCTGACTGGGCTGGTGATCTCGATGAACGTAAGTCCACATCAGGATATGCCTTCTTACTAAATAATGGCGCCATATCTTGGAGTAGTAAGAAGCAATCTTGTATTGCCCTTTCGACAATGGAGGCCGAATACGTGGCTTGTTCCGCAGCAGTTCAAGAAGCAGTTTGGTTAAGACGTTTTGTACGTCATTTAGGTGTTGTTCCTAGTGCAAAAGAGCCGGTGTTGATCTATTGTGATAACATGGCTGCACTGATGTATACAAAGGACCCTAAATATCATGGTAAAACCAAACATATTCAGATTAGGTACCATTATGTTAGAGACATGACAATACGCAAAAAGGTGGTCTTGAACCATATCTCTACTGGTCAAATGGTAGCTGATCCGCTTACTAAGCCGATCGCTAAGGATTCTTTTGTTAAGCATATAAAATCCCTTGGACTACGTAGAATGTAATGCGTATCGTTGTAATGAGAAACTTGTGATTTCTTGAATGAATAATTTTATTCTGGTCGGTTTCTCAATTATGTTTACCGAGTACGAATCATAATATTTGTTGTCCTGAAATAGGCTTTAGATTGGCTTACTCACACAAGCAATCGCCTCTAGCGCTGTGAGAGCGAGTAGAGATGAGACCTATCTATATATGGCGCTGAGAGAGCGAGCATATCATAGAAAATTCATAATAGAGGTCGCCTTGGTTAGAGACAAGATGAGACTTATTTGTCACTATTAAGTCGACGTGGATAATGCCCACTATCCATGAAGCCTACGAAAGCCGGGTATGAGTATTTACATGGCGCTGTTGAGAGTGAGCATATTAATACTTGAGTTATGCGCACAGTTTGCGAATAAATTGAGACTCGTACGGTGTTTATAGAGATGGACATATTTTTCAAAATATCTCCACCGTAGCATGTGTTTCATACCACATGTGCTTTGTCGACCATTAGGAGGTGAGTGAATGGATCCCTGCTTCCTCACTGTGTGAGTCCTAGATCATTAACTTGATCCATTGGCACCCTTATGGACCTCTCAATGTGACATGGAGAAAGGTGTTGATGTTAGCTACTCTAGTACACCACCTATGATCATGAATGATTCGATCTAAAGGGGTGATGCTGGGTAAGCAGTTAACCACTTTCAAAATGGCATATGTGAGGAGGGAAGAACAATTTCTTTGCACAATACACTTATATCTTCCGGCCGGACAGTTATGTCAAGTGGACAAAACTGTAGATATATAGTGAACAATGGGAGGATGACATGGTTTCTTAGAGGGATTGAAACATGTCCATTATGTGCAAATTTAAAAAATTGTTCTAGGGAGCTGTTTACACCATATAATCTGTACATTGTTTTAAAGAGGTTGATGTCTCCATTCTGGCCCTTATAGGGTTTCTAGTTTGGAGCTCCCAAATGCAGGTGTAACCGTTGGTCGCACGACTCATTAACCTGTATGAACTTCTCTTGTGGTATTGTTGCTCCTCATGTGTGAGTGGGAGCTGTTAGAGAATAGTCGGATGATCCACCCATGAGTCGGAAATATTTTATTCCGCAGTAGGATTGGACAAACCGTAAATAAGCCCATTGTATTGGACTATAAGACATGGTTTTGGACAAAAACCACTTGAGGACATGGTTTTGGACAAAAACCGTTTGAGACCATGGTTTTGAGTAAACCATGTCCCCCTCCCATGGTTTTGTAGAATAAAACCGTTGGAGTACACGGTTTCGTGGAGAAAACCGTGTACTCCTTAGCCTATAAATAGAAGGCCTTGGGGAGGCATTTGAAACCATCCAAAAACACATTCTCTACAAAATATATTCATCTCTACACAAGAGTAGAAAGGTTCTTGAGTTGTGAATGATAGATATTGGTCCTAGTGATCAATATCTAGACCGACGGATTCGTGATACTAGTTTCAAATTAAAGTCGTCCTGGAGCGATTACTCGGAGGATTCCGCAAGTTCGAGATAGATTTTCTACTCTCCCGATTTAACCAAGGTAAGTGATTATACACCTTGTTAAGATCGTCTTATCGTCGTTATTTTTCTACATTGGGTTAAGAGCGGAGTGGCAAAGACAAGGTGTACTTCCGCTCTTGCGAAAAGAGCGAAGAAAGAAATTGTGATGAGCAAGACGACGAAGTCTGCCATCGGCGGAGATAGAACTCCTACACCTTAGAATCCGAGCTCTTTGGCCAGAGAACCAACACATCAAGAAGTTCGACATGCCAAGAAGACAAGACCATGGCAATCCATAACCCAAAATCCAGTCGCTATCAGCCTCCAAACGGAGATTTATAGGGACAAGAGAAACGATCCTACAAATCACCTCATTGATTACGGGACAGGACACCCATAACCAATGGGCAGTTATTATTGAAGAAAAAAGATTAAGAAACCAACTAATCCTACATAAGGTTTTTTTTTTCTAATGAAAAAATATCTCTCGGTTGGGTAGCATAAAATACCTCTCAAATTATGAAAGAATAGAGAATGAATGTTCGAAATTGAAAGTAAACTCAACTACTTTGTTGGGTCGTGAAATTAGTGGAAGGTTTTAACTTTTTAAAACAAAAAGTCAACTCTACTTCTATTACATTTATACCTTTGCAATAAGTATTTAAATTCTTACGGATATATCTACGATATAAATTTATCTCTTTCAATAGAGCAGAAAACATATTTCGTTTATTTAAGTGCAATGTAGACGTCCGATCTAAGTTCAACCAACATTAACGTCATTCATATGCAATAGGACGGTTCTATAAAAATGTTGATTAACATTGTTTCTCACAATTTTGCGGGTCAGCAACATACAATGGGCCATTTGGGCTAGGATACAATGGAAGCCCCCCAAGGCCCAAACACGTCGTTGTTTCCTTGACCCTCAACCTCCTTAGACCTAACCTTTAATTCTCCGCTCCAAATGCTATTGTTAAATCACAATTCGATTTACAAATCAAGATAGGAGAAAAGAGTGAGTTTTACTACAAAAGTACGACAATCATCGTCTCAATTCTCAAACGACTTACATAACCATGCGTTACCCGAATATTAACTACTTAATCACGTTGACCACATATTAATACTATGTTAGTTAAACTACAGCCCTACATGTGTTAGCTAACTAACTCGGCTGGTAAAGTCATGTATATAGAGCGATCCTCATAACCTCGACTGTCCTCGACATACTAGTAGAGTAGTAGTCCATCTTCGTGTATTGCACATGAAGAAGACATGAAGTACCCTAGATTGAAGGCTTACTCTCGACTTAAGCATTGGTGGAGCGATGGGGGGCTAGCAGGAGGGGTGCTCGCCCTCACTGAAAAAGGAATTTTCGAAGTATTAATAAAATTTTTGACGTTTTTCATATCTATACTTTATGAAGTTATACTTTCGCCTCCGTTGAAATTTTCCGCCCGTCCTAACGGGAAATTCTGGCTTCGCCACCGAGCTCAAGGCCTACATTCAGCACACAGCTAGCATCAAATCCATCATTTTGAAATGCCCAATTGGCAACAATTTAAGTTTTGCCCGTCTTAAGATCGAGGCTTCTTGTTATCATCGAACTAATGCTATTATGCTATACATAAGACGGTCTTATACGACAATTTACGCTTGTAAACAAAGGTTGTGGGGGTAGTGGGCCTGGTAGGAAGTGATGAGCTAGGAAGAGTAGCCCATGTATGTTTAAGCAGGAATGGCAAAATTGCTCATTAAACGGAACAGTCGTATTAAATGGCGAAAAAGATGGGGTCAATAGCTTGGTAATGACTAATGTCATATGCCTTTTTCACGTGCTTTGTCACCCTTCCCTCTAACTTAGCTGTCCTTTGCCTTTATTAAAGATCCCTATTCCCTCCCTCCCTCCCTCCCTCGAGATACCCTTTTTCTTTTCTTTACCACACTAGTGAATAGTGATCCGTTCTGAGTGATCCGACTCAAATATTCGACTTGATATCTGAATTAAAGACTTGAGCGAATTGGATTAAATTGAACTGAATTCATAAAATGTAGACTAAACTGAAAGCTGAATATACAGTAGCTGATAAAAACTGAGCTAATTAAACTTGACTTGAACTGAACTCATATAAACTGAAGTTAAGTACTCCCTCCTATTCAGAATATCTGTCCATTTTATTAAAATATCTCACTCATATATTCAACAAATGAGACAATTATTCTGAATAGGAGGGGGTATAAAAGAGCGAAATTTTACGAGGGAGTAATTAGCAATTTGTAAACTCACAAAGTATATCAAGCCAACCATAAGTGATAAAGTTTTGTCCGTCCTAGGCTTAAGACGGATAGTGTGGTAAGTCATAACTAAGACTATATGCTTGAGTTTGTAGTGGTAAATGCCTGGGCATCTTTCCATCTCCACCGAACAAGTGTATAAGTATGAAATAACCATTCACCATACTTGTAAATGTGGCCGATTGATTTTCCAAACAAAACACAGTGTAAAAAAAGGCTTCCTATAAGGACCACACTATTATAAAACAATAATGTACAACATTAGGTGTGAAAAAAAAAATAATGTACAACATTAGTAAAAACAATTGAAGTAAATCAATACACAATTACTAGAGGTTTCCAAACAAAAATATTAATTACCACTTGCCTTCAATTATGTGTCTCAACAATTACTCGAGACCTGGACAAATCAAATCAAAACAAATAAATGCGAGTATTATGTACGGGTCGTACCGACTATTTCAACCTTTTAACTTTAAATCTCAGACTATACAGAAAATATCTTAGTCTATGATTAAGGCGGAAGTTTTGAAACCCCCTCCACTTAGACTGTGCTATAATACCTCTATATGGCGTCATTCATGCTTAAAAAATCCGAAGACTATTTTCTAGCTAGTTTAAAAGAAACTGAATTTTACTAGTAACTTTGAATGATTCAGAAAGTCGATATTAATTGGTCGTTAAAACCATTTCAAAACCTCGTGTATTAATAACCATTACAAATAAAACATTTACTCTCAAATAAATAATAAAAATTACATTTACTATCCAAGAATAAATGTTCATCAAACACCACCACCACGTTACAAATTACCAAAACCCAAACAAACCAAAATAAAATAAAAATAAAAATAAAACCAAAACACAAAACTTAATCCTATGACCACTTTAAACGACATCGTTTCATACCTTTTCCCTCAAATTATTAAATTATTAATTTATTATTACAACATAATTACCATCATTAACCCCACCGACATAATCAACTTCCATAAACCCTCCTTAACTCTTTCTCCTCCATCATTACTGTCACTACTATCATCCGCCGCCGGCCCGTCCGCCGGAGAATCCGCCGGCGAACTGTCCCCGTCATCACTCGGCGGCGCCGGTGGCGAAGCGTGATGGTGCTTCTTCTTTGACTTCGTCGGCGCCGGCGCCGGCTCCGGCACCGGTGCCGGAGCTAATTTCCCCTTGAAAATTTCCTTCGGCATTAAAACCTTGTTAATAGAATAAATTGCAACCGGCTGCTCGTCGATAAGCGTCGACATGAGCTTAGCGACGGTGAGCTTGGTTTTAATGGTGATATCTTCACCATCATTTTGGATAGTAAAGTCGAATTTCTTCGCTCCGTCAGTGGCGAGAGTATTCATCTCGCCGTTGTTGGAGCGAAGCATCGACTTAGAATTATAAACCGGAGTTGCATGGAAAAGAAGTAGAGATGATTTTTGGTCCGCGGTTAAATTTTTAAATTTAGGTAAAAAGTTTTTAAATGCGTCATCCATTGGACAAAAAACGGTTAAACCTCCCTCGAGGTTAGTGAGGTAGGTAGTTATCGCATCGGAAACCGTGTTTAATGTGTCAGCAAAGTTTTTACAACCATGAGATGACATAATTTGGGTAATATTTGACACTTGTGGGGCCGGGGTTGGTGCCTCGGCTTCTGGTGAGTTTAACACGTGGCTAATTTGGATGACTGACAGGTTGTAAGGGATTTCCTTGACGGATTTGACAAAGGTCGCGTCTAAGGTACCGCCCTCGTCGGCGGTATCCTGAGACGCGAACCCAACTTTACCGCCTTTAATGTCGGTAATGTTGACAAAACCCGCGGTACCCGGAGCTGAACCGGTAGCTTGGTACATTGTCGCCGCAAGGGCGGTCCCATCGGTTATTTGATGGAGCTTCTTCGCTCCGAAATAGTCGAGGAGAATATGAAGAGATAAAACATTTTTCATCGCGTAGATTGAGAGATGTTTCGCTAAAAGAGCGTTCATGGCGGGATTGTCAACCGCCATGACGGTGATGGTTTGACGAGTGTTGATTTCTGAGGCGAGATGGGTTAGAGTAAGGTAATGGTTGAATGTGGAGTATTGAGGGAACCCGGCGAGTATTTTTGTAATGTTGTGGGCATCGGTGTGCGTCGGAGCGAGGGCGACGACACCGATGAGGAGCAATGCTCCAAAGAGTAATGATTGTTTTGGCATTGTGGGATGTATTTGGGGAGAGTGAGGGAAGGAAATGAGAGAAATGTGAAGGGAAGGAGAGATTTAGTGGAGTAGTTGTATAGAGTGAGGTAGTGTAAATGAGAGTAGAGTGTGAGTGTGAAGTTAGGAAGAAAGTGGGATTGAAGTTGCGAGATATTTACGTGTGAAGCCACTACTACTCTTCTATTAGTATTAGCTAGCTAATTGAGTAAGTGATGGAGTAATTGGTGGTGTGATAGAGAACGGATTTTCTGTCCTGTTTTGTGTTTTATCTTATGTTCTATTATCACTCCTTATACATAATTGGTTTAATAGAAACTATTTTCATTTTTATTATGTGGTAGATGATGTGTGGTAAGATAAAGAAGATGAGACACAAAAGTGGGATTGAGGATCTCCGCTCAAAAGGGAGTGTTTTCTTTTTGGAATTAGGTTGTTTCTTTAATGTGGGTGGTTCAAGATTTGTTGCTTAGATATTGATGGGTCATTGTGGATTCGTGTCCATTGGTTTAGGAAATGAATTGAAGCACATTTACAAGAACAGTATTGTGTATCCATAATTATCGCATGAGACGGTTTTACATTATGAGACGGACAATTGTGTAAAAAGATAATTAGTCTATTGTCCTTAAATGAACATTTTCTGTTATTAAAATTGATCGTCTCATGGTGTAACAAAGTCTTACACGGTAATTAGAGATTATGTAAAATGTGGAAGTTGAGGTTAGCAACTCCCTCTTGTTATTTACAATATTTTTTCACAACATATAAGAAGGTAATAGAGTCGTTAATTAGATTTGAGATATCTCTCTCTTCAAAAATCGTACTTGAATAAGGACATGTAACAAACAAATTGGACTATTGAAAGTTTGGGGTTTTGATAATGATCTTTTGAATTTGCTATTAGACAACTTTAAAAGGTAAATAAATTAAATAGGAAGTAAATGGCACGGGAAATAAGTATGAAAGAAGAATGGATGTTCTTGTAGGTAAGAGAGGAAGACTAGATTGGACTTAATTTCACTTCAATTCATTTCATTTCAATGTACTCCGTAGTTTGTTTTAGTTTTTCAATTCGTTGAAGCTAGCTTAGACAATTTATATTCAAAATAACAGATTTATTTACAACTATTGTATTTTACAACATAATACCTCCGAATCTCGGATCCATTTCAAACTACACACAACTAGTGAACTACACAAGGTCATTACACAAATCATAAGAACAATAATACTTGTATAATGAGTAATGATTAGCTGTAAAGACATGTTTACTAAAAATTGAATGGCTAATTTGAAAGGATTTTCTCAAAATGGATAGTTTAAAATTAATTGTAGTGAGTAGTCATGACTATGTTCACTATACTTGGAGCATTATGTAAAATAATTAGTTTATATGTTGTATAATGGTCTTAGGTAGATATGATAATGATATAATATTATAATTAGCTATAACCCAAAAGTAGGTACGTATTAGTATTAGTGGTTGAGAAACTTTACAAAAAGAAAGATTGAAACTTCTAGCATTTTTATATTACTTGCAACTTTTTATTGCCTAAATGATTAAAATTTTACTATGTACATTTTAATATTGTACTAACATAAGTTTATCAAAGACATTACTTGGGACAACCCTTTTGGGTTAAACACTTAAACCTAAGGAAAGATCACAATTTGTACTTCCAAAGAATCAAAATCTTAGGATAAAAGTTATCTCATACCTTTGTTTTGGTGAAACTAAACATATATGGAGTCATTTTTCACGGGGAATAGTATTACTTCTGCTCTTTAATTACTTTTAGAACCGCACCATGTTAATACGATTACAAGTCACAACAAGCATAAGATATCAATATGAATTTCGTATCCGACACACATTAAGACAAGGTTTTTGTGTCTTAAATTTGTCATAAATGTGATCCATGTTTGAAATTCATATAAGTAAGAGTAATATAGAATGCGATTAAAAACACGATTTGAATTGAATAACTCAATTAAAGTCCCTAACAAGGAAAAGAGAATAGCCGTGGGGGACAATCGACAAGGAATTCATATTACAGTACACGAGACACAGTAGAAGTGTAGCACCAGGTCTCTATGTCTAGAACTTAAGTCATGTCAGATGTAACATATATCTGAAATTCTTATCTTAATTTGTCTAAAACTTTAGTCATGTCAAGTGCAATTCGTGTTCAAAACTTATACCTAAGTTAGTGTAACATAGAAGGCGATTGCAAAAACGAATCAATGCAAACAAAATACTCAATCAAAATCCCAAACAAGGAAAAGAGAATAGCTTTGTTCACAATCAACAAGTTTTAATCAAAAGCCAAAAAAGGAGGTGATTAAAATCGAAAGAAAGGGATTGGATTCTAGAACTGGAGCCAGTCACGTGCTAAATAGCATCTCACAACATAAATCAAGGCTACTAAATCTACAAAAGAAATTAGATGAAGTACAACATTAATAATGCCTTTAAACATAACGCGGATTTCAATCAAATATTTTTATGGGGTTTTCACTTTTTGCGCTGCAATGCCTCCTACTCAGGTTAATTAGATACGGTATTCCTGTTTATCTGATGTACCAAATGTACTTATCAATCTTGTTAATGATAGATTAATGAGATCGGTAATGAGATTATCATTACGCATGAAATCCATCAATTACTAGAAAAGACTGGCTTAACTTACAACAACTCACATAACCGTTTAAAAAGAGATGCAATGAAGTATAAATTTAGAAAACATCAAAATATGGAGATTTTCCTTAAAATAAACATGTCCTATTTAAGGTATTAAATTATTAATTATATAAAGAAGATGTTAACATACACGAAATAAT
>JAYMSF010000758.1:0-14083 GCA_036897335.1 Silene vulgaris | reverse complement strand
AGATGTTGATGTATTTTTGTCCTTTTTTTTTTAGAATGTTCTTCTTTTTTTTTTTTTTTTTTTTTTTTTTTTTTTTTGCTGAACGGCTGAAGTTAGGGATGAATGCAGTGTCGTTTGACATCAGTCGTAAGTTTCAACATCATTTTTTTAATTAATTAATCCAAACCAGAGCAATTTTCTTACTTTAGATCCTTGGTTATCGTGTCGGGTAACATAGTTCTTGGATAATCCGGTTCAATATACTTTTGCTTATTATTAGGATGGATTGATAATCCGTGATAATTTTAGGATGGAAGGTAGGAAGGGGTAGTTACGGCGGATGAAGACTCATTCAAAGTACCTTACAGCATGTATGGAATCATTAGGCTCGGCTCCCTTGTATTAAACAACGTCAAAGATGAACGTGGTAGGGGAAACATGGGAACGAAAGTCGTGTCGGACCGATATTCAATTAGCAAATCATTCAATGGAATCTTCATTACTGTAAACATTGGATTAAAATAAACTTGATACAACCTTCTGTGTACTAAGAGACAAGCTGGTCCAACAACATAATCAAATAATCAAACAAATTTGTGCTACTTTAGCAAGTTACACCCTTCGTATAAGTAATCATTATTAGTTATTAATTATTCTTCATCTAATCATGTTCATCTTTGCGGATTAAAGGATTCGAGTTGACCCGTTTAACAAGCAAGGTCTAATGACCATCTCCATATTTTCGTGTGTGCGCGAATGTTTTTGTTTCTTGTAGTATGTTCAACGTAATGTGTAGATAAGCTAGTTGGTAAAGTCAATAAGCGAAGTTATCAAAGAATTGTTTTGATTTGAGCCTTCGCGGTTAAGTCGTATGGTGTAATGCACACTTTATATGTCTGACTTGTATACAATCCGTGATTCAATTGAACAAATTGCAGATACCAGTAAGTTGGTCACGTAAAACGAGTCAAATATTATTGCATATAGATACATGGAACAAGAGTTTGCCATATTCTAGGCATTATGTTTTTTGTCCCATTTATCTGATTATCTCTTTCACCCGCTCTTTGTTTCTTAAATAAAAATTTGTGACGTAAATAGTTGGAAAACACGAGACATTGACATCAAAATTGAACACAATATTTAGTTTATTTATTGACAAATATCTAATTGTTTGTTGAGAGTGAGGCCATTACAAAAGATAAAACTGCAGATCAAATATCTCCATCTAGTTTGACTATGCTACGCACAAAAACCTTGTGTTTCACGTAACCTAAACGTATATAGAAAAAGTATAAGATATAATGAGCCCTTGGTTCATTATCGCATATTCGATTATTCGTATTCAAGAAAGACCTTGTCTTGTTGTCCTTGCATACTTTCTTGTACAATAATATTATACACAAATCCTTTTTTAAAACTAACATATCCGTCTTAAATTTAAAACTGTCAAATAAGATAATAACGCAATAAGAGAATGTCTAAGAACTAGTAAAAAACTTTTCCTATTTATACAATTAAAATTTAATTTTAAAACAAATACGTTCATCTGGCATTTTGTCCGTCTTACTCATAATATTATATTGGGCCATATACATGACTAAGCTCAAAATAATGCACCAAAATTTCTTGAATTTGTCCTCTTAGATAACCTCATATTTCATGCCATAAATAATTGATGTTTACGTTATTTTATTCCATTCCACAACCAACACCCTTTCTCCACACTAATCAATCGTTCCTTATTCAAGACTATTAACAACAATGCTCGTAAAGCATCACATGATTATACTAATCTTTATTTTAATCATAATCTTATCATTAATCTATGATTATGCATGTGCCTTCTAATTCCTG
The DNA here is from genome assembly GCA_036897335.1 of Silene vulgaris. Taxonomy (NCBI): domain Eukaryota; kingdom Viridiplantae; phylum Streptophyta; class Magnoliopsida; order Caryophyllales; family Caryophyllaceae; genus Silene; species Silene vulgaris. The sequence goes on along the minus strand of JAYMSF010000758.1, from coordinate 12,247 downwards.
CCTAATCCTCTGTTCTACAACCGCGAATGACTCAACACTTCATCCCTTCAAAAATAATACTCGTATTATAGTATTTGGTTATTACTTCATACATAATAATACGAGATACAAGATGAGATACCAAATAAAACGAGTGACAGAATTTTCATTATCATTACGACTCATAAATCATAGCGAAATCATGATCAACTAATCAAAATACAGTAGCTAAATAACAAAGTTGCTAGTTGCTACCAAATTAAAATATTATTTCTTACGTTTTAATTATAGAGTATAGAGTTGATTAATTCAAGTCAACAACTATATACATAATCGTGACAACTACTAAACTAGTTTACCTGCTCTTTCCCACCTACCTTCACATTTCATATATAATCTTTACATTTCATATTCCCTTTTCATTTAAACAAGTTTTCTTAATGTTCTAAACGTCACATAATCCTTCTTCTTTTTCGATATCAAAACTACCAAAAAATGGGATGGCAAAAGAAGGAAAAGATTATAAATTCCGAGGTTATTTTCGGTTATCCGAATTTGGTTCGACCATTTTACATAGTTTCTATTACTCTTCTTAGTTTGTTGTTACCTCTGTCTTTTCTTCTGTTAGCAAGATTATCAAGTGCTCGTTATCTTATATCATTAGTCTCAATTACGCCTCCGAAAACGTTTCTTTACTCTCTTTTCCTACACACTAATCCAAATCTCCTACATGCTCTTTTACTAATTGTTAGCTTAGCCGCGTTAATCCATGGGTTAACAGGGAGGATTAGCTTGTTAACTGAGCTGCCGGGCCCAATATTTCGGCCACGTATCCATGCGGCATGGATATTGCTATGCACTTTGCAAGTATGGGTAGGGTTAGGAATCGAGGCTACGATAAACGTAGGAGTTGATGGTGCAGGGTTCGGTGATGGAAGGTCAATGGTAAGTAAGTTGGTTTTCTTTGTAGGCTTACATGAGACCATGATTCATTGGTCTAGGACAATTGTAAGGCCTGTGGTTGACGACACGGTGTATGGTGGGCCTAGGGAGGAGAAATGGGCCGAGAAGTGGGCTTTGGCAGCTTGTTTCGGAGTGTTGTCGTGGTTGAGGTTGAGAGATGAGGTGGAGTCTTTGGTGGTTGTTGTGGAGGTTAAGAGGGATATGATGATGAATGTTGGGTTGGGTGATTTTCTTGGGTTGTGGTTGTATTATTTGACGGTTGCGATCGGAATGACTAGGATTTTGAAGGGTGTTATGTGGTTTTGTATGAAATTCTTTTGTAGAGATGTAGTTGATGAACAAGATTCTGTTCTTGAGGTTGAAGATAAAGTTTGATGCACCCTGTTTATTTGTCTTAGGTTTTGCTTCATTCTCTTCTATTTTCTTTTTTAATTTCATATATTCATCAAAATTTCTTTCTGCCACATATTCAGATTTGTATAATACACTTTTGAATAGCCATAATTGTAAGATGTGAATTAATACAAATATAACCTTTCACCGACCGACTTCGTCTGATCACGATTAGTTCTGTCTGTTCTGACTTCTGAGTATTAACCTTCTGTCAGTTGATGTATGTAATCGGGCGTTGCTATAAGCCTATAACGTCTTATAGAAACGGTCAAATTGTGTAGTCGAAGTTCCGAAATAGGCTTGTTTGAAATGTCATTGTCTGAAATTGAGAGATGTGGTAGGGTGAATGCTAAGAGAAGTAGTTGTTGGTTTGGTAAGGAATGCGATTAGGACATTAGGTAGAGGCGTAGAGCAATAATCTGATGTTGTTGCTGCCGGCTGCTGAATGCTGATACGCATATTCATAGATTGAGACTGCAACAAGTTCTAGTCAAGGATGATCTGCCTTGCCAAATTAATATCAGTCTCTTGCTTATGACTCTCGAGTAAACCATTTTCTAGAAAAACGTATAAGATCAAAGACAGTGTGTCGTTAAAGAAAGTTGTTTTCTTTATTTATGCGTATAAGTGTCTCACACAATATCAGACTTACCGTGGAGTAGGCGAGTAGTATTTTTAACTATCTGGGTAACTTTTCGCTTTAAAATTTGATAACTTGTCTTACACTTTGATCGTCATCTGTTTTCCTATAAAACCGTCATTCTAATCTGCTTTCGACTCTTTCTAATAGAACTGTAAGTTCAAATTAAGGGTCGAAAATGCTATGGTATGAAACTGAAACTAAAGAACTTGATAACTAAGATTAACTTAATCAATCAGATAGAGCGGACCAATATAAACGGAACACAAAGCAACCTAATCACTCAAAACGAACAGTATGTTAAACTAAATGATTTGTGATTTCAGATGAATTTAGTTCTTGAAATCGGCTTCCACAAGGACATGTTTTCTCTTAGGGTACCCCAACCCAAACAAACAACTCAAGTACACCTTCCCATCCTTCACCGTCGCTGCTGTCGTAAGCCGATGCACCGGCCCCCAAAATTTACCAGTCACCGAAGCCGTCTCCCAGCCATCCGAGCTTTCTAGCAGCCGTCCTGAGGGGTTCCCTGCAACCACAAGCTTACTCGGGGACAAAAGCTCTAGACCATCTCCTAACACGAGTGACCCGGTCACTATTTTGACCAACTTAATCGACTCGTCTCCTTTCTTTAGGTCAATCTTGTACAATGTCCCGGAAGTTGTGTGAATTACGAGCAGGTAACCGTGAGGGTGGTACACAATTCCATTAAGGGCTATCAAATTTTTGTACCATTCTTTGAAAGTGAAAAGTGGACTTGTTATGGTTGACACCAGTTTCCCATCAACATTCACCTTCCAAATTTTGCTTGTTTTTGCATCGGTCACGTAGGCATTACCTTCGTCGTCTACTGCAACATCATCCGCCAATGTCTTTTCCTCACCTACGCGAAATTTTACAATTGTAAGAAAACGTTCCTTATCAATAACATCAACAACATTGCAGATACACAAAATCGACTCGACACGAACTGAAAGCACAGAACAGGTTTTGCAGTAGCCAAATGCTAAAACTGCAGTCAATGAATGCATGTCTCAACCACTTTACACCACAAGTAAAAGATGATTAATGATCATAAAAACAAGCAAGTATTCATGTTCAATTAAGTGAAATAGACATGTTTGTTGAAAATAAGTCCGTCATTTCGAAACAGAATGAGTTGAACAAGTCTGAACCAACTCTGTTGTGATCACCTAATTGTGACTCTTATACATCTCATGTGTAAGTAACTACCGAACACATAGCTCGTATTGCATTCCTATTTATACTGTAACATTTTGATTTTGACTACTCCGTTTTAAGCACTTTAAGCATACGTAAAGTGATAATGTTAAATTTGTCACATTTGATTTATCGCGAGGATATTAAAAATAATTCATGTTCAAACTACCATAACAAATAGCCTACACCCTCCGCATCTTTGATGATGTCGATTTTGACCAGTATTTTCTCACAATCTAGATACAAGCTTCCGAATCTGAAAATTTTCACATTTCAGCAGTAAATATATATTGGGAAATAAGTTGTCAAAACTTAGCAAGCCGTTAACCATCTAAATCAAATTGAACAAAACAATTTCGGAACTCTTTGAGAAGGTAAAACGTAAAATAGACATATATTTCGATAAATTATAACACACAGATTATGTCTCCACACATATTTGAAAAACAAATTAACGATCAAACTTCAAATTGGTTGATCACGAAAGTCAAAATGTACGTATTAACAAGAATGGTATGAAACTATGAATGTATGACGAACACAAAAACGTACCAGCAGGGCCACTGAGGTGAGTAATGAACAATCTTTGCCAAGACGAAAGATCATACGCAGCAAGTCCACCATAACGATTCCCAATGACATCCGCCACAGCAACCAGCAACCTGTTGCGAGGCCGGTCAATGACAACGCCAACAGACGCATTGCCTGCCAAGTCAGCATCTTTAACGACCATGATTTCATCGAGTACAACATTATCAGTACTGTCTTGATGATGGTCAGGAACATTGACCACCCCTACGCCTCCCTCCATGTAGGAGACTATGAAGCGATGGTTGAGATGGTCCCACTTGACACATTCTCTAAGCCAGCTGTTGCTATGGTATTGGTACACGTGGGTTGAGGGTGGGGCCCTTTCGAGGCCGATGAGAATGCCTATGGGAATGGCCGAGAGCAGGAGAATTGAGAACAGGAATTTTGTGGAGAATATGCAGGATATGCATCCCATTTTTATTTTCTTTTCGAGTTTTGGTGGTGACTACTGACTATGTTGCTTCTCTTTGGTTTTTCTGAAGTTGTATTTGTAGAGGGAAAACTTGACTAGAAATCGGGGTGTGGATGAGTAGTATTCTCTCTTATTCATTGTTATCGACTAATCGCTATATTTTTTAGGCAGGCCATAAATGCACGGGAGCAATGTACGGGGATACGGATTGCTCTACATGTGGACAAAAATAAGTGGGCCCTGATTGCCTTCAATAGTGGGTCTTTTGAGTGTCCTAGTATATTGTGGAGTGTATTTATGCCTCCCCTTTTTTTAAGATAATGAGACGAGAACAATAAAAGTGAATATCGTATTTTTTTAAGATATCACCATTTGGGATTATTATTATTATTGACGATAAATTAAGAAATTAAAATAGGATAAAATTAATGTTGTATTACTCCATTTTTTTAGTCAAAGGACAACATTGGTTACATAACAAAAGGCTTTCTGATAATGTTATTGATCGAGGAATTAATGATTTAATCCGTTCATTGTTTATAAGAACTTAAGAATGAAGTTGACGGGGAAATTTATCAAAGAATACTAGTCTTAAGTTTGATTGTATCTCAATCCAATAATGTACTGGCCATTTAAACATCAATTTGAATTTTAAAAACTATGTGAAAAATAACGTGAAAACATAAATACATTCTTCCGAAATAGACGCGTAAACTAGTGAGATGTCAAAAATCACTTTTATAGAATGAAACGGATTATTTTCCATATTCGCAAATCAAATGTACACTTAATCTAGCAACCATATGAGAGAGCATTGTGTATGATATTTTTCTATAATTTCTTAAAAAGTTGTTGTAGATAGGTGAGGGATTCAATTGATAAGTTGGTGATTATGCATTTAAAAATGTGAAATTTGTTTGTTTTCAAAGGGGTTAGTTTTACATTGTTTACTCACCTATAAGTTAAGTGAGGGTTGATGGGAGTACAATACAACCAACAAATAGAAGCCATACAAATTCTTTGATAAATTGGTAAAGTTTGGTGCATGTTGGAAGGAAATGGAAATGAATTTGCAAAGGACCATAATATAAGGAATTAAGGATGGAGATTGTGTTGATTGTTTTCCTCAATTAGCTTGATTTTATAACAAATTAAATGTGTAATATTGTGGATTGTTTTCAAATAGATTCGATTGTTAGGCTTGATTTTGGCATGCGACATGGTACGTAACTTGATTTATTGAGGTGTTATTGTTATCGTAGAATGAGGTAACACTTAAAAGAGAAGAAAATTTCGATTTTATAGTCTTTTTCACTACAATCAATCAAATTATAATAATACTCGGTATAATATACGGAGTAAGTTCTTATTGAATTTTAAAAAGTTCTTATTGTCATAATGTATTTAATGACAAGACGTGCTAGTGTGCATACAACAGTCTCATACAAGACTTGCGAATGTTGACATAAGACTTGCTAGAATTCTAAATTTCGTAGGCAATTTTACCGAAAATTTTGAAAACTCGCTTCAAACACGAATTTCCTTATCAATATAAAACCGTTGTAAGGTTGTAAGCCAAACTGTTAATTTCCGATTCGAACTTAAGAGTATAAAAATTTGGTAATTAAGATCATTCATTCACATTTCATCTGACAAGATTAACTTAATCAATAAAAAGGAAGAGTATGTACCCCTCTTAGCTAGGACATACATTGTTGTATTGTACTCTGTAAACTGTAATTGTCATGATGTTAGCTAAATGTCTAGCATAAAACATTGTGATTTACAGGGTTATTATTTGACCCGTTTGAACCTTAATAACGATATATCCGTTTTAAGCGAGACTTCTTGTGTTTAATTCTTGAAATTGGCTTCAACAAGGACATGTTTTCTCTTAGGGTAACCCAATCCTATCATACAACTCAAGTACACCTTCCCATCCTTCACGGTCGCTGATGTCGTAAGCCGATGCACCGGCCCCCAAAACTTACCAGTCACCGTAGCAGTCTCCCAACCATCTGAGCTTTCAAGCAGCCGTCCTGAGGGGTTCCCAGCAACCACAAGCTTACTGGGAGACAAAAGCTCTAGACCGTCTGCTAACAGAAGTGACCCGGCAACTATTTTGACAAACTTAATCGTTCCATCCCCTTTCTTTACGTCAATCTTGTACAGAGCCCCCGAAGTCGTGTGAACTACTAGCAAGTAACCATCAGGGTGGTACACAATTCCATTAAGAGCTATCAAGTTTTTGTACCATTCTTTGAAAGTGAAAAGCGGACTTGTTATGGGCGATAACAATTTCCCATCAACATTCACCTTCCAAATCTTTCTTGCTTTTGCGTCACTCACGTACGCATTACCTTCATCGTCTACTGCTACATTGTCCGCCAATGTTTTTCCGTCATCTGCATAAATTTTTACATGTGTAAGGAAATTTTTACTAGGAAAAATATTTATTAGTTGAAGATACCCATTACATCAGATTCATGTTTACATAATCTGCAGGAAAATGAATACCTTGGACAGCTAAAAGCAGAAACTGTCATTTTGAAACAGAATGAGTTGAACAAGTTTGGACCAACTCTGTATGATCATCTAATAGCACATGTAATAAGGAACTCGGTTTTTGGGAATAGGGACAATAGACGTTGAAAGTTAATTATCTAGGGGCAATATTGAAGATTCAGAAAAGGCGACAATAAAAATGGGATGTCACGACTCAGTGTATCATTTTTATTGGCCAATTGCTACATTTGATTTTGGTAGTCATTAAACTCATTATTGACTTTAAAATCTTTAAACATACCTTAAGCTATAATGTCAAATTTGTCACATTCAATTTTGTCAAAAATGTTGCTCTATATTTTCATTATCTTGAAAATTATAGAAAGTTACCTAAAGCTATAATGTCAATTTTGTATGGATTTTGTCAAAACAATAGTCCATAATTTCACTATATATAGAGAAAATGACAGTTCTTGAAAATTAAAAAGCTAGATCATGTACGGGTTTTTAAAAATTGGGTTTGGATCAGATCTTTCCCTTCGGATCGATTCTATTCCGGGCTTGATTGTCATCCCTGCATCCGTAAACTATATCTTTACCTAAATTTAAAGAAATGAATTAACGGTCAAACTTGAGTCTTGACATTGGTTGATCGACAAAGTCAACGCACATATTACAAAAAAAAATGTTATGATGAAAAAGAAAAACATACGAGGGCCACTGAGGTGAGCGAGGAACAAGCGTTGCCAAGAGGAAAGATCATATGCAGCGAGTCCAGCATAACGATTCCGAATGACATCCGTCACGACAACCAGCAACCGGTTGCGAGGCCGGTCAATGACAATACCAACAGATGAATTGCCTGCCAAGTCAGCATCTTTTACGACCGTGATTTCATCGAGTACAATGTTATCAGTACCGTCTTGATGGTCAGGAACATTGACCACACCAATGCCTCCCTCCATGTAGGAGACTATGAAACGACGGTCGAGATGGTCCCACTTGACACATTCTCTTAGCCAGCTGTTACTATGGTATTGGTACACGTGGGTCGAGGGCGGGGCTCTCTCGAGGCCGATGAGGATGCCTATGGGAATGGCTGAGAGCAGGAGGATTGAGAGCAGGAATTTTGTGGAGAATATGCAGGATATGCATCCCATTTTTCCCTGACTTGTGGACTTTTAGTGAAGACTGTTGACTTTGTTGCTTTGTTTTGTTTAGTTTTGTGTCAATGTATTTGTAGGGGTTGAGCCGGCAAACTTAACCCGACCGAAAAACCTGACCCGATAAAATTCAAAAAAATGACAACCCGAAACCGAACCGAACCTACCTATTTGTGACTCAACACCTGATACAACACGTTGATTAGTGAGCCGAATACAAAACCCGACAAAATATTGACTCGATTATATTGATATTGTAGTAAAATTAATATAATAATTGACATCAGAAAAAAAAAACTAACTAGTCAACCAAAAAAAATAGGAAATCACTTCTATTACCGCAGTGGTGGAGCAAGGAATTGATCATAGCGGAGTAGCGAGGACGAAAAATTTCAGCGGAGACGAACGGGTAATAATAGTGTAAGGGAAACTCAGAAAAAAAATGGAAAATTTTAACTTAAAACTAAAATTTCCGACTCCAACGGAGACGAGCGCCCTAGCTAGCCACCTAAATCCTGCATGAAGGACTACCACACCTAAATCATCTAAAGCCAATGCAATGTGAAAGAAAAAAAAAATCAACACTAAATCCAAAAAAAATCAAAAATATCATTCAAAAATGAATATTTAAACCACTCATTTGGTGCCTTATCACATAAATTACCAAAACTTGTATCCTTTCGTGCCTTACTCATTTATCAACCTTGTGTTCATAAGATAATCTCATCAAAAAAAACTCAACCAAAGCAAAAAATAAAAAGAATACAAAATGAGTAGCATGAGCATTTTCGCAATGAACCCGAAGGTGTTACTAGCAAGCAAGCCAGGTTACACAAATGTCGAAGCACCAACAAGGTTAGCTAACATGGTTACGTACTCTAGGAAGGCCCGGTTGGTCGCGGTTCATGCAACACCGGATAAGCTTGCTGAGAGTATTGAGCAAAGCATTAAGACTGCTCAGGAGACATGCTCTGAGAATCCTGAGAGTGGTGAGTGTGTTGCGGCTTGGGATGAGGTTGAGGAAGTCAGTGCCGCGGCTAGCCATGCTAGGGCTAAAACTAAGCCTAATGACCCTCTTGAGACTTATTGTCAAGATAATCCTGAGACTGCTGAGTGCAGGACCTATGATAATTGATTTCGTGTATTTGTCCTGTTTTTCGATATCATTATATCATATCGTTATGGCATCCTGTATACTTTTATGTGTTTTATGTACTCCTAGAAACGCATTAATTTACGTCTGCTAAAAACAGTTATATTTACAAAATCGGTTGGAATTCAGTATAAAAAACAGTTTCGTCTGTTTATGCTGTTCTTGCTCTAGCTTACTGATCATACTGCTTACATGAATTTTTATGGATGATTAGCTTGAAGTTTGAACTTTGAACTATGCTTATGATCGATAATGTTTTCTATGATTATTAACGCGCATATTACAGTGTGAAACGCATATTACAGTGTGAAACGTATGCTGTGTTAGGCCAATTATTTATTACAATGGCCTTAAACTTATATTCATAATCAATTCAACACTTCGTTCAACGATCCACTATTCATTAAAAGAACCTGAATTAGAAACAAATATCTAGATTATTATAAACGTTTAGACGACCTATATTCTTGCAATTTGCAGAGCTAAGTTTTCAATAACAAAGAAAACCAGAACATCCTGTAACGGCGACTACCCATGTACAAAACAAAATGGTATTGGCTGACAATATCCTCAACAAAGCAAATTACACGGACAAAAGGTGAAAATATCCTGCCATATGAGCTAGAGATGTTTGCTTTCGAAAAGTGATCCAGTAATACTCAAAAGACCTTGGTGAAGCAATGTTCAGTCTCTTAACGCAGTAACAGTCTCTGAGGACATCAATATGGCTGTCATGGGGATGTACAAGTGGTGCCACCATATGATCAAGGACATCCGTAGCTGATAGACAAACATCCGTCAACAGCTGATGACGGAGATTGTACTCAAGAATACAATTTGGGACTTCAATGTAGAGCCCCATATATGCTCATTGTAGTCCTTGAGAGAATGAATTATGGCATCCTTAGACCTGATTACACATTTCTGATCCATGGATGTGTTGCTGTAGAGTACTGATAATGAATGCATCCATCCTTGCCTCGCTCTCAAGACTTGAGTTATTTGATGACAGAACTGTGATAATTGGATGTCAAGAAGCATCAGATTTACAGAGGTTTTGGAACATTGGTATGTCGAGTATCACATGGATTACATTCATTGTATGATGTTTGGATAATGGTTTCCTCATCTGTGGTTATACTATACTACAGACCCAGGTTCGGAACGTATCAAACATTAGAAGTTTAGAACAAAGGATCGGGATATTAACAGTGCAGTTGATGATAGTATGATACGCCTGACCCGCGACAATAGTGTGACATATTGCGACGCGTTCCCCACCAAGTTATCACCAAAAAAAACACCTGCTAATGTGAGAATCAACACATGAAACACCATTATCCGAGATCGGACATCGAAAAACACACAATCATTCATATAAACATATTACAACGCCAATCCAATGAGGCAACAGCTAGATTACATTACATAACATTAAATCAAACACAAAAGAAAAGAAAATTCAAATCTAATATGGAGGACTTCTTAATCCGTTCCCCTTAGTTATACACATTATTTAAAATATACGAACAAATTATAGAAAACGTATACAATTCAATGGAACGGGGAAAATACTGACGACACCACACATTAACTTAAATCACACAATACGCCACGTCCTTAAATAAGCTACCACCAATACAACAATTCAATTTCCGCCATTAAAATGCATTAGGAACAGGCTGCACAGGAAAAGGTAACTGCCACGGCTCGAGCAAAGCGTCCGGAATCTCCATACTCAATCCGCTAACTTCTTCAACAATCTGCAGCACGGAATTCAGAGAGCATAATCTATCAGTCAGCTCCATAATCTGAGCTCTCAATACATTATTTTCCGACTCGAAACCTGCATAAACCTGCGACACCGCATCGATTCTCTTCAACAGCAAATCATTTTCAACCTTGAGATTGTTCGCTTGCTCAATCAATTCTTCCATATGTTGCTGCTTCCTCATCCTCGATCGACGCGCTGATTCTCGGTTCGATGTCATCCTCTTTCGCTTTCGATCATCCATTTCGTTACTCGTAATTGATCTGGTCGTTAAATTAATTGATATTTTCGGAAGATTAGTAAAACCTAAAAATGATGAAATGATAAATTAAACCTAAATCGATTGAGAAATATTAATTCATGAGAAAACGTAGAAATAATGGAGGAAAACAACGGAGAAAGAATGAAGAATTCGAATCCGACGCATCTGGATTTGGTAACTCATGAAGGCTGATTAAGAAACATGAAGATTGAATTGTAATCGAATCGAATTGAATTGAATTGAATTGATTTGATTTCGAAGAATGTAAAATTGGGGACTTTGATCGAAAAAGTTGGTGAAGAAGAAGGAAAAAGAAGGAAGCTTATCTTAAAGGGGAGAAAAATTGAGGAATATGAGGGCAAGTTGATAAAATGCGGAAAGGAAAGCCGGAATGGTATGTGAGTGGTTTTATAACAAACCGGGGATTTGTGATTACGGAGTGGTTTGTGCATCTTTTTCTACGGAAGATGCCAAGAAGGTCGTAATGGTGATTAGTTGGGCTAACGTTATCTGCACTTTAAAGTATGCACGTTATCTTTTGGTCACCATTTACCAACTCTTATTAGGTCGGGTTTAGACTCGAAAGAAGCTCTGATACAATGTTAAGAGAATAGAAACGGAAGAAATATTAAAATTAGAATAACTTGGCTTATATAGTACAAGGGTCTCCGTATATTAAGGAGATATTTCCGTAATAAAGATATTATACTATGACGACATATATTATATTATGACTTAATTTTTTAACATACACAAATATAACATTATTATGATAATACGCCTAATAGCGGAAGTGGAGAACCCGCATAACTTTGGGTAATTATGAAATTAACCCACACAACTTTCAATTGAAGTAATTTTACCCCATAACTTTGTTACTCCTCAAACTATTTTTAACGAGTATCTGATTCCGGCATCAAACTCCTTTATCGCACACAGGGGACCTTCAAATGCACTCTGTTGCTCCTCGAAATTAGTGAGGCCGCTTTGTCTGACCTGACAAAACCGTCCGTGTGATTTACAGATATTTTTTTTCCGAGACCCCGGCATGCCGAAAACTTTGTATTATACACTTCAATATGAGTCGTCGGGAGGTCGTCCCGAATCGTGTTTTGTTTTTGACCCGGTTTTCTACCACATGTCCAGGGACGCTTTAGGAGTCACGTCGTGCGATTCCAGTCCAATCTAACAAGT
>JAYMSF010000757.1:0-14084 GCA_036897335.1 Silene vulgaris | reverse complement strand
ATAAAATTTATTTTATTTCAATCAATAGTTATATTTTAGAGTTTAATAACAAAATTATACTTCGATGAAGAGAAATATGATAAAAGAACAATGGTTTAATGGAATAAAATCAATTTTATTTGTTTCCTTAATTAAAGAAGTGCTTTTTGAGGACAAATTTTTCATATTCTTTATTCTTTTAGTATAACGGGGATTCTTTTGGTATGAGGATGATGTTACCCAAGTGTCAAACACGTTACAGTGTTGGAGTGGTCGGATATGGTTACCGTGAATTTTTCAATTTTTTGGTCTACAAATGTAGTTTTGTGCTCATATTGGACACTGTACGCAACAAGCAAGCAAAGTGAAGTGTTAGATTTGTGATGTTATCATTATTTGAGACATTCAGACATATGTTCAACTACTCCGTATAACAATTAGATTAGGGAATGACTGCAAAACAAGAATATTTATTGGGACGATAATATGATAAATACAGCAGGTGAACAGGTAGTTCACTAGTTCTCCGTCCATTTTTGCAATGAGTCTGACTTTCTTTTGTACTTTGTAGGAATTTTAGCGGTGTCATTTGACCAACCCCATTTTCCATTGTAGCATCATACTCATAATTTATTTAGAAAATGACCATTTTAGTATTTTACCCGTTTTCTCATTCCACCATTTCACTCCCAACAAATAATTATGGTGTATAATCGTCTTCCATTGTGAGACAGTCCTTTTACATAAAAAAAGAACGCATTTATCGACATTGATAGTAATAAACGAGTCTGTAAGCTCATAAGAACGGAGTCTACTGGTTAAAACTTTGATAAAAATCTCAAGAACCTCGGCCTCTCAAGTTCGAGTCTCTTCAAGAGCAATATTGTGGGGTTATTATGAGTTTATGCTATGCCCTTTAAACTTCAAGCATACTTTCCTCGCAATGGTGAAGCCATAAATTTGACGTTATGGGATGAGAAATTTCAGCAAAGGGCAAACTAGTAAATGCAATAGAGTAAACTTGAAAAAACCTGAAAATTTTAGCTAAAAACTTTAATTTTTCCAACACTCAGTAGGGGGCGACATCCACCGATACATCTTGGTAAAAAGAGTGACTTAACTAATGTGCATAGTTTGCATGCTATTATATATACTCGGGATTTATCCAGTGCGCACCAGATAAACGACTTGTGTTCCCAATTTAGTGATGCCAAATGACATCATCTACTATACTCATTATTCTTCAACAAACTTTTCATATTTTTCTCATCTCTTTATATATAAACATACAATCCCACAACATACTACTTTAATTTTGTCCCCTTAAAATACCAAAATTTCTCATCTTTTTTCAACACTTCCTCTATAACTACACTTAAAGTCCTTTAATTTCCCTCCATTTTTTTTTCTTTCTTTTTTCCTTTAGAAAACTTTGACCATGAACACCATTGAAGTTACTCTTTCACCTTCATCTTCATCATCACCCGCGCCACAACCAACGGCTGTGATTGTTAGTCCATGTGCTGCATGTAAGATCCTACGGCGGCGTTGCGCCGAAAAATGTGTCTTGGCACCTTATTTTCCTCCTAGTGATCCTCTCAAATTTACCATTGCTCATCGTGTTTTCGGTGCTAGTAATATCATCAAGTTTCTCCAGGTACGTATTCTGTAATACCTTTGTCTTAACCACTATGCTATGTTTCTGTAAAGTATGGCTATGTATGTATTTTACATGCGAAATGTAAATTTAGGTGTTTGAACTAACTACGAGTATTGTTTTTGGTAGGCTAAGACTTTTTCGGTTGTTTATTATTAATGTCGACCTTATAGGAGACTAACTGATGTTTCATATGGTACTCCTTTACTATAGACCTTGGAATTGAATTAGTCTTGGGTGGCGTTGTTATTTACTCCGTATAAATTAGTACACTTATGTATCGGTCAATTATTTACGTTTATTTAAAAGAATATATAATACGAAAATTGGAAAAATGACTTCTATGATTAAACAAAATCAACTTTTACATGCTTAAATTAGAAAGGAAAAGAAATGACTAACACGCCCCAAATAAAAAAATGTAAAGAAATGACCGTAACATACTGACATAGAGTATATCTTACTACAATAGTGGGTATGACTTATGACTAGTAGGCAACGAATTAGAATGAAGATTTAATATGTATGTGATGTTACGCTTTTACCTATATCAAGACATTTCACAAACTTGACATGAATTGACAAAATAAGACACCTTTGAGTATTATTCTATTGACACTTCTCTAAAGGGGAATTGGCAAATTCCGTCCGCATCAAATTTGTCCTAGTTGCTCCCTTTACACTGAAAAAGCCAACAAAATTCCGAACTTTTTAGCTTTCATGCTTACCTTGTTATTTAGGAGTCACTCGTTTTTAACTTTCTAGTTGACGGAACATACAATGACATATACATTTGATATATTACAAATTCTGACGTGGTACAACCGATATACCTGAAATAACTTAGAATCTAAGGATGATTAGGGGGGGGGACTAAAATAATGTTTATGTAATGTAAATTTAGTGTGAATGCATCAAGAAGCAAAGCGTGCATTGTCTAGGATTATGTTCCACGAGAGAATAAAGCCAAAAGGGTAATGTTCTTAAAACCAAACAAATAAAGCCTTGTTATGAAATTACTAAACTACCCCTAATTATATAATGCAATCTTGTGGTAGGCAATATAATCTAGGAGGGTAAATTGACAAACCACCGACCGAATATTTCTTTGTTAAACTACTTTATTGTTAGTTACTACCAAATGAATCAAATATGTCAATGATATCTTGTCTCTTGATAGCATCATTTTGCTCTTCTAAATCCCAAACCACCACTAGTTTTGTCCTTTTTTTTTGCTTTATTTAGTCACTTGGAGGATATACAAATAAGACGAGTCGAGGACTTTAGTTATGTCGGGAGAAAGGTTGGCCTCTGCAGGTTTTTCATATTACAGTGTAAAATTAGCAGTCGGTTTCCCTTGAGGCTTGACTAGATGAAGATTGAGTCTTAAAATATTCAGCCATGCAGTCAAACCTCGGTCAGTCGTTTCCCCTAATTGTTTACTCCAAGACCGCGACTACTGTTATAAAGTAGTCAGTTCCCTTTGGCTCGGTGATAGATTGAGTCTTAAATATTTGGCCATATGCAATCAATAGTTTAAACCTCGGTCGGTCGTCTCCCTTTATTGTTTACTCCAAGACCGCTACTGAATAAAACGGTCTTATTTAATAAAATATAGCTAGTAGCTTTATAATTAAACGAGAGATATAGAGAAATTAGATGATCTTATCCATGAAACCGTCTAATATATATAATGTAAAACCGGCGAATAAGCTAAGTGTAGATGACCATGAAGCTAGTCAATAGTTTATACCTTAGTCAGTTTACTCCCCTTATTGTTTGCCTCAAGATCCGCCACTAAATAACAAGATCTCTTATATGACATAGCTAGTAACTTTAAAATTAAACGAGAGATATGACAAAGTTAGATGATCTTATCCTAAAACCGTCTCATATAAAGCTAGTAAGACTAATGAACAAGTGTAGATGACCAAAGTGACATATGGAAACACACCTGAGAGTCTGAGACGATATGTTTGAAATTGTGGTGAATACTTCTAAGATTTACTAAGACAATGACAAATGCATGTGTAGCATGATTTCTGCACATGGCATAAGTTACAAGGGAAAGCAGCATGTTCAAAGTTACCAAAGATAAGACAAAGTTAATTAGGCAGTAGTTCACCAGTGTTTCCATGTGTTTCTGGCTATATCAAGTTTGAACACATGGACTTTAGTCAACTCCTTATCCATACTACTAATATACACCAGTTCGTATTAGTTCAGACCGTCTTAAAGTGAGAACTAAAACGTCTCACACTATATCAAAATAATGCGGTGGTTTATTTGAATTTCCGTAATTTATTTTGTAATGGAATGGAAGGAGTATAAAATCTTGACCTGGCTCGAGGCGTTTCTGGCCTTACTTGTTGTCAAAATCCGTTGAGACATGGTGTCGACTGTCGAACATAATTTATTTGAACCCGTGACCTTTGGTCACACTGGCTCTGATACCATAATAGATGAATCATCTCAACCAAAACCTTAAGGTGATAGTTGAAGTCCAACAGTTATATTTATTTCTTAATAATTAATACGTCAAGCAGAATATTTTTTGGTCAAGTTGGAAATTTCCTATATCCAAACAAAAGCATTGTTAGGTTAGAAATTAGAATTTATATCCAAGGAGAAATTTCATCAGATGTCCTGGTTATTGAATTGCTTTATTTGTACTCCAGTACAATATGACAAGAGCTTTAATTTAAGCTGATTATTCAATCACAATCTTAATTAATTGATAAAATTAAATTGAGACATCAAGGTATTTATTCATTCAATTGGTTCCCCTTTACCAAGGGTATTCGATTTGGACCATCATTATCGTGACCATCGGGAATTAATTGATCAAGCAAAAGTAGAAGAACGATACAACTTCTTTCGATTAGTTTTGTGTAAGACCGTGAAACATAGGATGTGACTCTTGGTGTGTTGACGGTGTTGTATTATGTCTAACGGTTTTATCTGAGTATTTGTGAATTTCTTTGAACAATAAATTACTCAATTATCTAAATTTCAGGAGCTCCCAGAGTCACAAAGGGCGGATGCAGTGAGTAGCATGGTGTATGAAGCGAATGCAAGACTTAGAGACCCAGTCTATGGGTGTGCCGGAGCTATTTGTCAACTTCAAAACCAAGTTAGTGAGCTCCAAGCACAATTAGCCAAGGCTCAAGCCGAAGTTGTTAGTATGAAATGCCAACATACTAATCTCTTGGCCTTAATTTGCATGAAAGTGACTAACCAACAATTTCCCGTGCCTAACGATTCACCTGAATCGCAGTCACCCGAACACCCTAACACATTCCAAGTTGATGACACATGCTTCATCGATGATAGCAGTTTAGGATCACTCTGGGAGCCACTCTGGACCTGATCAGTCGATTTCAGACAGTACCTAATCCGAGTTAATAAAGTTAACTACGCGATTATATATGGTACTAGGAGAGCTAGTAATATATGTGTATAATATAATATATATAGTTAGTATATGATGCAAAGTAGTTAACTTTTGCTTGGTCATATTGTAAGAAAACAAAGATGGTTTTGTTGAAATTAGGATATAAGATAGTGACTTTAGTATAACTAAAGTAGTTTAGTTTGTTAAAGTCCTCCAATGTCCTATAAGACTATAGGAGAGGTGTCAATGTTGATGTTTTTAGTTTGGCTCAATGTAATTCAAACTAAACCAACTTTTTGGTTACCTAATTTGTCACTACAACGACTATAATTAGCTAGATAGTACATGTTTTTTTTTTGGTGACTATAATTAGATGTGATAAGTCAATCACGAGTCATGTGACATGGCCTATGAGTTGTCATGCCAAAAATTTGAGCATTAGTTGTGCTTATACTAGCAAACGGGTCGGTCAAGACGGATCAGCTTAAGTTAAGTATTTTGGAGTATGTTTGGATTTAGGGCAGGGCAGGTTATTTAAGTTCAAATACGTCATTTGGATCCTCGTTGATGATAGATGAAAGAGGAAGTCAATGACTTTCAAATCATCTAGAAAGATTAGTTAAGAATTTCTGAAGTTAACTAGCTAGTTATAAAGTAAATAACTCTCTGGAACTTGTAAATCTGTACAAATGTGTAAGCATTACCGCATCAAAACCATAAATATCACTTACAATTAGACCTGTATAGTTCGACTCGAATCCAAAATTGAGGACCCGAGAATGATTTGATAATAACCGACCCGAAAATGACCTAGAATCCAAAGTAACTCAACCGACGCGATCTAAGCCGAATTCTTATAAATAATCCGAAATAATCCAACCTAAATTGACTCAACCCAAACTGTATCCAATTATCTCCTTAGGTAAGTCGTGAATTTTAGAACTCGAAAAACCTATTTTTACGCCCAAAAGCCCGATTTAGCTTATAAGGACTGGGTTTAGACTCGCTAAACAAGCCCACTCATGTCATGTGGTTCGACCCCGTCCAGCCCACTCATATGAGCCGCTTTTGTTATATTGGCTCGGCCGAGGACTGCACGAGCCTGACCCATGATCACCTCTAGGCTCTAGCTCGAACCATAACCATTTTCACTCGAATGTTTCACTTCGTTTTTTTACCATCGGTAGAAAGAGACGTTTTTACCTTTTCTTCTTTTTTTTTTATCTACTTTTTAACTGCTCGCGCAATGAAACTCCTACACTAAGACCGGTCCGTTTTCTCTCCATTTCCTCAAAAGACGCCATGGAAGACGACCACGATCTCAAAACCCTAATTTCCTTCCAACGTCAAGAATTAATGGCGGCAAAAATCCACGATTCCGATTTGGATATCGCCTTCAACCTCCAAATGCAGGAAGCCATGGCAGCATCTCAAGCTCTCTCTCCTCAACAATCTCCGCCATTACCGTTACTCGCCGAAGAAGAACCGTCTTCGTCGGCGCATTTTAGCGACGCAATGCTCCTCGAAATCGAGAAATACGAACAAGAACAACGCGATTTCGAGCAATCTAAGTTAGAAATGAAGAAAATTAAGCAAAACCTAAGCATTCAATTGCATGATCATAAATTTGCTTCAGAAATTGTTCAATTTCCTGAAAATGATTGGCAAAAATACGGCGATAATTTCGAAAATCCGTATTGTTCTTCGTTTGTATCGTCTTCGTCGAATTCGAGTGATGTAAATTTAGGAAATGAGTGTTTTAGGGTTTATTTCAAGGGAATTTTGGATTTTGATGGTAGGGAGAAGGTGGCGGCGATTGGTGTTGCGATTTGTGATCCGCGGGATAATTTAATTTTCGAGGTTTCGAAACCGGTAATTCATGTTAATGAGAGGGAATTGAGTGGAGAAAGAGTTGAGTTTGAAGGTTTGATTGCTGGACTTGATGCTGCTATGGTGTTAGAGTTGAAGAGGGTCGAGTATTTTTGTGATGATTTTATGTTTTTTCAAGCTGTGAGTTTCTAAGTCGTCAGTTTGTTTCCGTCAATTGTTTACCTTTGCTTTTTTATCGGTAGTGTTTTTAGTATAGATCATCATTCATTTATGTCAATTGTTTACCTTTGCCTTTTTATTGTTAGTGTTTTAGTTTAGTTCATTCATTTCCGTCAATTGTTTACCTCTGTTTTGTAATGGTAAGGGGAGTTATGAGAAAAGTAAATAAATGAGTGTGACGGAAGAAGTATCCGGGTGGGGGACCTTAAGCTGCCATTGTTGTTGTTAAATGTGTTGCCTTTGTTTGACTAGTATGTTAATTTAGTTCATCATTTGTTTCTGTCAATTGTTTGCCTTTGTTTTTTTTCACTGTGACGAGAGTTGTGCAAAGTAAACAAATGAATGTGACAGAATTGTTGTTGTTGCTGCTGCTACTGTTGTTTCATGTGTAGTTGTTGTTTGACTAGTTCAAATTTAGTTGATTATTATGTGGTTTTCACGAGGTTTGATGGTTAACACACATAACGATTCACTAAACTTCCCCACGTATTTTTTTGGAACGGAAATGGCTCATTAAAGTCTCTGCGCTTCCTACTATCGATCGACCGATGTGATTTAGGTTATACATAATTTGTTGTTAATTAATAAGAGGGCAACTGTATCGTCAGGTGTCAATGTCAGCTATTTAGAAATTGAATGCTAATGTTTGGTTTTTGTAAATGAACTGGGAATAGATACTGCATACATGTATGCAGCTCTTCCATGTAGTTACTAATTTGCAAACATAGTAGGAATGGACTCGGAATAAAAAAATCTAAACTGCTCTTATATCACATTTGTGTAAATGCAAGTTCAGAAGCAATTAAATGATTCCATTGGAAAGGAACATAGGTGGGATTTGGTTGGCATGATAGTATGAGTATGGAATTAGGAATTAAACGCGGGTGATATTGGGGTTGGAATTCTTTTCCAAATACTGTGTTTGGTTCAGTTTGGAATTTGGATATAAATTTCTAAGGCTCACAATATGCGAGTAATTCTTATACCTTGTTGGACATATAGGTGTAACTTGTAGCTGTTACATCTTTATGTAGTGAAATTGGGGAAATTAAATGTTAAGTTGTTTTCATTTTTAGCTGAACTAATATGAGGCATGTTTCGTATCTAATTTATCGTACATGGATGTTGTTCTTGTAAATTGACAATTTCAGCATGTCTAAATCTCGAAAGTTTTACAATTCATGCCTATTCTCTGCTGCAAGAGTAATTTCTTCTTTCCTCCGAGATGTTGCTCTTTTATTGGTTTTCAACTTAACATTGTTTATTGCAGGTGAGTGGATGGCGTCAACCTACTGACCGCAGCATTGCAAACATCATAAACAGGGTGAATCTTCTTCAAAAACAATTCGTTCAGTGTACTCCAAGCCTTATTGCTGGCAGTGATGTTAAGTTTGCGTTTAGGCTGGCAAGATCATCCTTGTCTTCTCAGCTCTTAAAATTAGCTAGTTCTAGCTCCGGAAAAAAGGTCACAGAGACTTGCTCGATATGCTTTGAGGACAGGGTTTCTAAGCTCATGTTTTCAGTTGATGGTTGTGGCCACCGTTTCTGCTCATTTTGCATGGAGCAACATCTGGAGGCAAAGTTGCTTAATGGTAGCTTGCCCAAGTGTCCGTCTGAAAGTTGTAAATCTGGTATACCAATTGAAAGATGCCGAAAACTCTTGTCCCCGAAATTGCTGGATATAATGAGCCAACGTGTGAAAGAAGATACCATTCCTGCAGCCGAGAAAGTTTATTGCCCAAACCCTAAGTGCTCTATGCTGATGTCAATAAGTGAGGTTAATGAGTATACTTGGAATACATTTGTAAGATATCAAGAAAATGGCTCAAGCAGATGCATCAAATGCCATGGACTTTTCTGTGTTAGTTGCAAAGTCCCTTGGCATTCTTCCATGTCATGTCGTGCTTTCCAACAATACATCCAGAACAATGCTAACAATTCGGACACAAAGTTGAAATCTCTTGCATCACAAAAAAGATGGCCCCAGTGTCCTCAGTGCGCAAATGTGATTGAACTTGCTGAAGGTTGCTACCATATCACTTGCAGGTACTCCATTCCTTTCTACGGTTTCGTTGACTTCTTATGTCTCTAACAGGGCCTTTGGGCTATGTTATTCAAGCTCGTTTTGAAGTATCCGGTGCGTGTCTAAGTGCCGAACTTGTGAAGTCTCACAACCGTTTTAAAATAATGTTGAAAAGGAAAGGGGTTTGTAAGACGTCATAAGCTTGTGTCTCTCACAAGCAAGAATAGCTGTTTTTATGAATATCTTCATATTTTGGCTTGAAATGAGAAGTTTAAGTGTCTTTCTCTCATAAGTCATACCCATGTTCGAGGGTCGAGTACTAGAGTGTCAGACACGGGTACGTGTAGGAATAAGTAGGGCCGGAGTAACATAGCCAGTCGGAGTAACATAGTGGGTGGTGGCATTGATGCCAACCGTGGCGATATTGCTTTAAGATTGATGTTAGTTTGGAAAAGTGTCTTAGCTGAGCTTAAGCCTAAGGTTTACCGAGGCACTATAGCCAAACGCTTCCGTCTGTCTTGTAGATAAGGCGGAACTAGCTATGCAATTTCATTATTTTTGCAGCTTGTAATTCTTTATTATGCACTTCACTTGCCATGTTATCCCTATCTTTTAGTCCTTTATTTACATGTTAGTCCTCTGTAAAATCCAGTTTTTTTGCACAAAATTATAATTTGACATTTCAAATCTGATTGCAAAAGCGGCGAGTTTTCTTGATTCGATGAATGTATGCAGAGGAAATCCTAATCCAGTAATCGTCACTGACATCTTAACGTTTAAAGGCTTTTGTTCCTCTGGTTGACATTCTGAATAGCATTGAGTTTAAGTTTCGTTATTCTCGAATGCTAATGATACTCTCGTCTTCATTGTAGATGTGGTTTTGAATTTTGCTATATTTGTGGAGCTGCCTGGAAGAACAAGAAACAAACTTGCAAGTGTAGACTCTGGGATGAACCAAATATCATTCGCGGTCGCAATGTCAGGCAACGCTAGACGGGATGTTCAGAGAGTACAAGGGGTATTCACTATTCAGTACAGTGATATTCATGTGACGTAAACTTAAATTCCTGTACTTACTCGTCTATGGATGTACATATTTTGTTAGCATTCCAAACCTTCCTTATTTTGTACCCTTTTTCTTCTCGGCTCCTTCCTCAGAAGGAAGCAATCTGCAATGTCGAACCCTTAATAAATATAGATGTGTTTGCTGGTTCGGTTGGGTCCGAATACTAGATTTTGACACTATTGCAGTATTGCCTATTGGTTGTAGTTTATTGTTAAATTACCTTTATCAGCTATCGCACGGTTCCTTTTACTTTCAATAAACATACGCGTATTAATTTACCCTCGTAGCACCACATTTAAATGGAGATCCTAGGCGATATAAACATAAATGGTGTACAATCGTTTTGCAAAAGATCACGCAAAAAAATGGCGTCTGCTCAAGACGAGTTCAAGTTCAGATTTCCAAATCAATCATTTCAATTGGCCGAGATAGCTCAACTGGTAGTCAAGTAACAAAGATCAATCTACATTTGCAGCTCAACTGGTAGTCTAGACTCTACCACAAATGACATCACGGGACAGTGCCAAGATCCGAGAATGGAATCTGAAATGCGGCTATTATTCCTATTTACAAGTTCAGACGGGAGAAATCGAGAATACAACAGATGCCTAAACGTCGATCTGAGGTTTGAGTACAAGCAAACAAAATTACTTTACAACATAAGTGTTGAAAAGTACTGCTCAAATTCTTGATCAATTGTTGGTTTGGGTCTTCCAGGATGAGTCTCTGCATCAAGCAATAGATTAAGAAGATTCAAATTAACATGTTTAGAAAATGAAAAACGTTTCAAAGTAGCATTCAAGTCCTCGTATGTAAAAAGTCGACTCTCAGGGTTCCGGATCTGGATGTTTTACGAATTTGACACCTCTAAGTGAATTAGACCAAACGAGTGAAACGACCAATTTTAGATCAAGATGTTTAAGGAAATAAAACAAATTACCTTGTTCACCGCCCCAGCTCTCTGATGCAAGAGCAAATAAACTTGGATCCACCCCGCTCGAGGAAAGAAGCTCATGAAGCCCCCCTTCAGTTGTTTGTCCACTGTTATCGTGGCAATACTCCGAACTTATACACACCTCCAAATCATCAGCATCAAGCCAACTAGTATCTTGGTTGATACATTTCTCTTCTTCTTTGCCATCCCTTCTATTTCTTGTAATGCTACTGTCAACAAAAACCGAGCCATTTCTTGAACTGCCTGATCCTGATTTATCCCAGGAAGTAGAAGCCTCATAATAAGAATCTGCATTTCCGAAACCTGCATTAGCTTTGACATCAACAATTCCTGATTTTGTGTCTCCTAGAAAGCTACGGCTATCTTGGGTTGATTCCCCTTGTGTATCCGACATACTGTTAATATCAGGCTCACTATCTACCCATGTACGAACATCCTCTGTAACCATGGAGCTCGTGGGCGATAAGTCATATTCAGAATCAGCAACCGCCTCACAGCATTTATGCTTTGGCTCAGGGAGTCCCAAGTCTTCAGCAACTCCAGGGAGTAGTTTCCTCTTTCTCAAGTTGACAGCATCGAGATTCATATTCTTATTTGCAAAAGCCCTGAAATTAACACCCAAGAGTAGATGACAAATTAATACTTACATTCTTTTCGTTAGATGATTAATACTCCGTAATAAAGAAAGACTGAACTAGAAAATGCATGTAAAACTTTGCGAAGATTGATTTGTTTAGTAAAACCATAAGTAAAACAAAGGCCATATATTCATGCTATTAAAATGTCGTTTGCAGCCCTGATCGCGTAATCTGCTGTTGTGCCCTGATCAGCTGATCTTAGTCATTTTGCACACTCATCTTGATAATTGTGCCATAAATTCAGCCGATCATGAACTAATATCGGTCATAAACTCATGATCTCCTTTGTCTAAGGCAGTCTTATACAAGTATATTTGTAAATAGGTGCTTTTGATAACTTCATTTTTCACTAATATGGGTCATGAACTCATGATCCCCTTGTGAATTGGATCCGTCTTACACAACATTTATGTAAAACCGCCTTACAAGACACTAACTGAAGTTCCTAAAAACAGGATCATCAATTGAGTAAGCACTTAATTGCTCACAATAATCAAAAGATTATACCAATATGTGCTTTAAATCCAAAAATGTTGAAAGAACAACACTTTCTAAAGCAAATATTTCCATTTTAAGCACTTAAATTTCTATTTAAATTGCCTAAAATGATCTAACCCACAATTGTTCCTAACCATAAAATGAAAGCTCACAGTTGTACTCCCTATTAAACTTGACAGCAAATCAACCAAGCACAAATCCCTAAACAACAGAAGTTATTCTGTAAGGCCGACTGTAATAAATGAGCGTTTAACCAATAAAAAGACCATCACTATACTGTAAGAGTGTAAGACGATCATATTCTATAATAACTCGTGCATAAACAGCAAAAGTTATTGTGTAAGACCGGCTGTAATAAACGAGCGTTTAACCAATAAAAATACCGTCACTGTACTATAAGACGGTCCTATTCTATAAACAGGTAAATAACAGTCATCTTCAAATTGAAAAAAAAAAAATTGAAAAACAGGAATTAAAGAAGAACCCAGATGATCAAACCTGCTAAAAATTAATGGGGAATCATTAGAATTTTGATTAAATTGCAAGAAATCAGCCATATCCAAAGTAAGTTGAGCTGTGTTTCTTCGTTGTTAAGGAAAATTGATAGAAATGTAAAGTAATTTTGAAAGGTTGGTTTATTGGAAAATGGAAATGATTAAAAAAATGGGAAGCAAGTTGATGAAAGCATGTGAAATTATGATCTTCATTGCGACCATTGGACAGTTTTGAGCTGTGGGATGGGTTCAGAATGGTTATCCATTGTCCCCATCATGTTTCATAAAATATTCCTAATTTTTTTTAGATATTTTGGAGAGTAATTTAACAAAAACCCCCTTCAATATACCACTTTTCAAAATTAACTCCCTTATGAAAACTTTTTAATAATTTACCCCCAAAAAATGTACTCTGATCAAAATTTGCACCCAAACTGACTATCCGGTGAAAAGAATGAATTTATGACCGATTTGCCCCTGTTTTATTATTAGCCTAACAACTAACATTTTGACTCTTCATTTCCACTTCTCCCTCATTTTTACAACCCTCAGTCATTCTTCCTCATATTCCACCATTCAAATTCAAAATTTTCAGAGTAAAATCTTCCCCCAAATTGGCGCCATCGATATCCTTCTCTAATTTGTGACGATTCAAGATTTTCATCTAGAGTTTTAACTGTTAATCCATTTTTGGGGGCAATTTGGAATCAATTTCTGGGTTTAATTTCGATTTATTTGTTCATGTCCATATTTGATGCGATTTTAGTTCAAATTTTTGGGTTTATAACCCTAAAATTTATGCGTGTTTTAGTACAATTTCTGGTGCGGATTTAGTACATCGAATCGAAGGGAAGAGCAGCAGTCGTTAGTAAGATTCGTCTTGAGCAGCTTTCGCCCCGAATGGTCGACTAAGCCAGGCTCATAGGATCAAAGGGTGTTACTAGCGAGGTTTGAAATCCCAAAATTCCTGGTTTAAAACCCTAATTTCTGGGTTTTATTCCCAAATTTTTGGGTTCTAAACCCTAATTTCTGGGTATGAAACCCTAATTTCTGGGTTTGAAGCCCTATTTTCTTGGTTTTAATCCCTATTTTCTGTCTTTTAATCCTAAATTTGTAGGTTTTAAACCCTAATTTGAAGAGTATAAATGGTGAATGAATGAGTTGAAGATGGTGAATGAAGGAGGTGAAGAGGATAATTGAGAGAGAAGAGTATATAAGAGAGTAGAGGGGCATTTTCGTCCAAAAATTAAGCTTCAAATTAGAAATTTCAAATTTTGCCGGAATATGCTACCTGTCCGTCAGTTTGGGTGCAAATTTTGACAAGAGTACAT